>CAUYQG010173917.1:0-59845 GCA_963574415.1 Tarsius wallacei
ATGAGTTCAAAAACTGTTTTGAGCAATGGAAAAAGTGCCTTGATAGGTGAATTGCATCAAACGGAGAGTACTTTGAAGGTGACTCAAGTTTAAGCATGTAAGAATAAATACAGCCGGGCTCGGTGGCTCAGCCTGTAATCCTGCGCTTTGGGAGGCCAAGGTGAGTGAATTGCCTGACCCCGTGGGTTTGAGACCCGCCTGGGCAACTTGGCGAGACCTCATTTCTACAATAAATCAAAAAATTAGCCGGGCGTGGTAGTGCGCACCTGTAGTTCCAGCTACTTGGAAGGCTGAGGTGGAAGGGATCGCCAGAGCCCAGCAGGTCGAGGCTGCAGTGGCTGGGAGTGGCCACTGCACTCCAGTCTGGGCAACAGAGTGAGACTCCAACTCAAAAAAAAAAAAAAAAAAAAAAGAATAAATACAATAATTTTTATAAATAAATTCTGGGTTTTTTTTTTTGGTCCCCCCTCATATATGAGGATGAAAAGCCATTGTTAGAAAGCCAATGTGGCATAAAGACAGGACAAAGACACAATTTCTAGTTCCTCTGATTCACAGCAGGTCCTCTATTTATGGAAAAGTGAGTGATATTGTTTCATTTTTCCCATGTCCCAATAAGAGTATTCAAATGACTATTTATACACTATTAGTGATGGTCACACTTTGCCCTTACCCTCACCTGTAGCTTGTTCTATTTTATATCTACAAAAATTCATAAGCTGAAAATTAGTAAGTAGAGCTATTTCTATATTGAAACCCATTCTACTAGTCAAGCAAAGAAGAAACTAAAGGTTTATTTATGCTTTTTGTTTTTTAGACACAGTCCTAACAAGTTTAGCTATCCGAATCCTCTGTTCATAACACTAAAAAACAACAAATAAGAAGTGAAAATAGTATAAGATATATGCATGTTGAAATTTGGAAGCAGACAGCTAAGACAGCCTGCCTCGGGGAAAGGGTGACAGAAAAAAAAAATGAATAGAAGTTTAAGGTCATTTTATATAAAGACAAAAAATTTATTACATCTCTCAAAGGACAATGAGGGCATGGAAGCATTGCAGGACAATTCAATAACTAAGATTAAATTAGGTCCATACTCTCTTTGAGGAGACAGACAAGTTTGCAATATATTTGAGACTATTTCCAACCTCTTTTTTCCCAAGCCACTCCTCCACTCTAAAACCAGAGTCCTATTTCTAAGACACAAATGTCATTCTGACATTCCCCTAATTAAAACCCTTCAGTGGTTCCATCCTCTTTGCCTACAGGGTAACAATCTCAACTTCTTAGCCTGATATACAAGGCTCTTCAGAGTTGGACTGTATTTCTATTTCTTATCTGGACTTCTACCACTTCTCTACATGGCTTAGCTTGTGTGTCAGGTTTAGACCTAGAGAAGGCCCTGGAAATAATCACCATACTTACATCCATTGACTGCTATGTTCCAAGTATGAGGCTAAGAATTTTTTGAACTCTATCCCATTTACATAATATAAAAAAGGTAAATATTTATTGATTGTTTTATGAATGAGGAAACTACAGCTCAAGTTCAGGTTAAGATTAACTGACACATGCAAGATTTTAAAGCTAGTAAGCAACTGAGCTCAATGCTAAGGCCAGCCAGTGTGATTCCTAGTAGGCAGTAGCATCAGGCCTTCGCTTAAGAACTCCATAGACACCTGCAGTTATCCTTCCATGAAAGGGTGGCCTCGCCTTGCAATTCATGTATGTCAGAAGTTCAAAAAATGTGTTTTAATATATTTTAAGATGATTTCCATACTGTTCAGTAAAATTTAAAATTCATAGAGGCATTGGGGTAAATGTGTAACAATGTGAGATGTCTTTTTGATGGAATAGACAGAAAACAGAGGTCCTGATCCACTTTGGGTAATTAAAGAGTATGTGACACATCTTGAAAGTGAAGAGGTATAAATTCCAGGGCCCTGGCCAAATTCCAAACCACATAATTATACCTTCCACTTTCTACCTAAAATTTTTCTCAGAGTTTCAGTTGAAAAATAAATTCTTTACTTCCTCTAGTAAACGCGACCACTGCAGCTTGTAAGACATCCTTAGGCTTCTTTAAGCGGGCCCTTCCTACATTGCATTGAAGAGTCAAGTTTCCTGTGCTAGGTGGCCCCAAATAAAAGATACTGTTTTACATATCTTTCCATTCTTTGTTGGGTAATTATGGTAAGCATGACCAACTTATTTTACAAAGGAGGTGTATATATATATACATATGTATGCATATATGCATGGACTGATATTAGAAATATACTAAAATCAAAGTAATAGAGAATAATGAACACTGGGGTTATTTGAATTATCATATGAATGCTCTATTTAAACTACAACTCATCTCTTGCAAAAATGGTGTTTCTGACTCTCAAGGATGTTTGCTGACATGAAATTTTAAAAAATTTTAACTTTAAAGTAACAAAATAAAGATCAATGACCACTTCCAATTGTCTTTCTGAACTAGATTATGCTTTGGCTTTCAAATGTAATTGAAATTTGTCTCAATTAATTATCCTGGAAGTGTTGTAACAAACAGCAATTAAAGTGCATGTCACTTTATTAAAACTGATGGCATACTTGTTGTCACTCTGTAAACATTAAGTAGAAATTCTTGCTAAATATCATACAGAAACAGAAAAGAAATCAATGTTGATCATATTTTCATTTGGAATGAACCACTAATCAAATTTATTAAAATTACATACTTTGTTGTATTAGTGAATTGCTAAAGCTTATTGAATAATGTCCTCAGCACGATGCTAAGTGTTTTACATGAATAATTCTGAGAAGAGTTCTGTGAACTTCCCTGAACCGCCAAGTGGGGGAAGGGGCCTAGAGCACCCACCCCCATTTTACTCATTACTCATAAAATTCCAACATTGCTTTTTGAAATAAATGTTAACATATTTTATAAAGAAATGACTTCAAGTTTTAAATTATTTTTTGGATAAAACAGTATTTTAAAAGAATCTTGCACTTGTAATGAGGCTTAGTAGATTAAGAGGAGAAACAGATGGTCAAAATAGCCAAAAGTTGAATAATTGGTCTGAATAATAATTGCTTTTATACCATAAGGTCATACCTCATTCCAGGTCTAGAAGTCTCTAGGTTTTATATTTTTTTAATCTGAAATTTTACAATGTTCTAATCCACATTTAACAGTTATCCTATCAACCAAAGTAGGACTCCTAGTCGGTAATCATAGCTTAGACTTTATAAAGCAAAGTAAATGGATATACTAGGAATTAAACTTCTAATCTATCAATTATTATGCCTATGCTTACACAGTAAACTATGCAAAAGGCTCCATAGTGGGTCAGGTGCAGAATATATGTTGTGTATATTTGAATCCGTTTGAGTGTATGCACGTCTATACGCTCAAACACACCTCTTTTTTTCTAAAGAAGTAATAACAATATTACGAAGTTCCCATTTGTGAGCTAAAACTTCATTTAAAAAAGTAAGTCTTGTAGGATTTCATCATTTTGTTTCGTTTCTTTCAGTTCCTAATTATCTTAATGTGATGCACCATAATTGCTGTTTTCTTCTTAAGGTAAATTACAGCTTTGTGAAATGGTTGATGCTACTCACAAAATGCTGTTAAACTGTGAATTGCAGAAGCTTTTGACAGAGATAATAAAGATCAAATAACACAGCCTTTCCTTTTCTAGGCTGAATTTCTCTCCAAGATTTAGTTTCAATCAATAACACTATTGCTACCCATGCATTTTTGTCATTCCAACAAAAAAAAAAATTCTTTTTTGTCTTTCTGACTTATCAGACAACGCTGTTAGCCACTGAAATTTTTAATGTATTTTTTTAGGGGAAAGGTATTTAATTTTATAATCTCTACGTTTTGCCTAACAGAGTCCTTGTTCTAGGGTGTATGTATGGCAGGTTGCACACATATTTTGCAGCATCGCTGGGTAGAGCCAAAGTACCAGAACTGTGTGAGAGAGTATTAGCTGTTCCACCTCCTCGGCACTGTATTCTTTCAGTAGGGCACCCCAGTAGTGTGGATCATTTTAGAAACAGTTTGAGATTAACCGTGAGCTCTAAATCATGCCTAAGGCCAACTCTAGGCACGACTGGGGAGACCTGGAGACTCAGCCTACATTTCTTCAGGAGTCTTCATGCTGCTCCACCTCATCAGGTTAGATCACTAGATTTGCATTCTTAAGCACTTGACATTTCTCCAGCATAATATTAACCATGCTTATACTTATTTACACATTGTCTGTCTTTCTCTTTAGATTGTAAGCCCTATGAGAGCAGGGACTCTGGCCTACTTTCCAAGGTCCTAGCAGAGTACCTGACACAAAGTGTTTGCTTAAATGTTATATATTGATGTAAAATATCAATGCTATATGAATATATGATCAAAGACAGGGTCTGCCTTTACAGTTTGAGTCACTATGTTCATTTCTCTCATGCTAAGCTAGAACAGGCATATTTGGCTATAAATAACTGCTGAGGCGAAGAAGGGAGGAGTCTGGAGCAAACTGAAATCTTTATAGGGGTCAGGCAGGGCTGGACATAGCTCCAAGTGAGTCCTACCAAAAGAGGGCTATTCTACCAGTCATGGTAGTGTGCACCTGTAGTCCCAGCTTCTTGAGAGGCTGAGGCAGGAGGATCACTTGAGTCCAGAAGTTGAAGGCCAGCCTGAGAAGTATGTGAAATCTTCTCTCCAAAAACTAAAATGAAATAAATCAATATTTTTTGTTAAAAAGAGGGCTTTTCAGCTCCAGCTCATTATAGCAATAGAGCCATACCAGATCTGATTGTTTTATTATTTTATTTACGTATTTATCTATTTTGAGTTGGAGTCTCACTATGTCACCCAGGCTAGAGTGCAGTGGCACACTCACGGCCACCCCAGCGTCGACCTGCTGGGCTCTGGCGATCCTTCTGCCTCAGCCTTCGAAGTAGCCAGAACTACAGGTGCACACTACCACGCCCAGCTAACTTTTTTTTTTTTTAATTGTGGAGATGAGGTCTCACCAATTGCCCAGGCTGGTCTCGAACCCGTGGGCTCAGGCAATCCACTCGCCTCAGCCTCCCAAAGTGCTGGGTTTACAGGCTGAGCCACCAAGCCCGGCCCCAGATCTGTTTTTAAAAAAAGACGGATTTTTTACATGAAATAACCAGGTTGGCAAAATTTTCTGATTTTTAAATATATACTTTAGGGCCGGGCTCGGTGACTCAGTCTGTAATCCCAGCACTTTGAGAGGCCAAGGCGAGTGGATTACCTGAGCCCACAGGTTCGAGACCAGCCTGGGCAACTTGGTGAGAGCTCGTCTCTCCAATAAAATCAAAAATTAGCAGGCACAGTAGCGCACGCCTGCAGTCCCCACTTCGTGGAAGGCTGAGGCAGAAGGATCACCGTAGCCCAGCAGGGTGGCTATGAGTGTGCCACTGCATTCCAGCCTGGGGACAGAGAAAGACTTCAACTCAAAAATATATATATATATGTACACACACACACACACACACACACACACACACTTTAGGCTACCAGGATTTGTCTGCTGCTCATCTTCAGTACACAGATTGCAATTTTGCAATCTCTGATCTATGTCTTCTGTTCTTCCCTAGTTTATAAATTTGTAAAGAAATGTTTCTTGGGAATTACTGTTTCCATTGGCTAAGACATCTAGCATCTATATTAAAATCAAGGTTATAACCAACTCTTTTGCATGTCCCTTTGTATGATTTTTGGTTCAATTTTAACTTCTGTCTCCTCTCTTTTTCAAAACTGTGGTTCATCTGACAATAAAAGATTGCTACAGTCCAGCCCCAAATGGAGTCATACTCTGACTGTCTTTCTCCTTTTGGAGATCAGCATGAAACAGCCATTTCCTGTCATGCTGGCTCACACTGAAGGCTGTCAAAAGCAAACAAAAATCCGATCCAACTTTAGTACCTGCCTCCCCAAGGTTAAGATATTATCCATCATTTTATAAGTCATATCGACAAGATTATGTTTAATTTTAATCAAAGCCACATCAGACTCCCAATTCTGCCTCATCACTCAATTTCAAGGCTATTAATGTGAACTTGAAATGATCTCTATTTTACCTTTTGAATACCTCATTCTTTTCCTCTGGGGCAGCGTCTGGGGGGTGGAATCTGTGACTTGTCCTAATCTTGTTAGGTTAGTCCTAATTTTGTTCTAACTCTGCTGTTTGCATTCAGAAACAAGACCTTTCTTCCTTTCACAGATTCTTCATAATTGGCATCAGCTATGAACTCAAGGTTCTAAGTCCAATTTCTAGGCCTCACTGTGGAATAACGGCCACATCTCTGCCTGATAGTATCCTCTGCCAATCCTACCAGAGGAGTCTCTGTTTTTTCAGTCCCGATCCTGAAGAGGAAAAATGGCCTCTTCAGTGAATCAGGTACCGCTATTGGTCACGAGTAAATCAGTTACTGTCAGTTTTGTTCATTCATCAGTCCTTGCAAACATTGGCTGAGTTTATGTCTTCTTTTCCCCAGCCATTTTTTCTCTCTTCTGGGACAATATGCTACATTTTCTTCTTTTTGGCACTCATATCTCAGGCTTCATTTATTTCCTTGTAAATCAGCTAGTTTTACTTTTGATTGCTGAAAAAAATTTTGTGGGTGTAACTTTATCTAGTCTCTGATACCCAAAGATATCTGTGATGGTAATTTTGGCCAAACTAATTATTTTTTTTTCTTTTTTCTTTTGGAGTCGAAGTCTTACTCTGTTGCCCAGGCTGGAGTGCAACACACTCACAGCCACCCCTTTGGGCTCCAGTGATCCTTCCGCCTCAGCCTCCCAAGTAGCCAGAACTACAGGCACGCACTACAACGCCCGCCTCATTTTTTGTTTATTGTAGAGACAAGGTCTCACCAAGTTGCCTGGGGACTAAACTAATTCTGATCTTTGTTTTCCCCTTATATCTGCTCTGGTTTGTTTTATCTTATTTATTCTAATGTCTAAATATTTAGCTATAAGCTATATAGACTGCCTGATCCACTTGTAGATTTAGATGCTGGAACTTCTATGCAAAGAAATGTACAACTGGACAAAATATTCTACATTTTGGCAAATTGGAAAGAACACTGATCTGAAGTCAGTAACTCCAGTGCATTCACTTTGAAGCTGCATGGTGTTTGGCAAATCAATTAATCTCTCTAAGATTTAGTTTATTCATGACTTGGGCATGCTTGGCCCCACAACTTTTATGGTATGCTGTGAGGATTAAATGAGATAATTTTCCTTGAAAGTACCTTATAACCTAATGCAAAGATAATAATATCATTAAATAATGCAACTTTGTATTTTTTTTTTTTGAGTTGGAGTTTCACTCTGTCACCCAGACTGGAGTTTAATCTTGAATTAGGGTGTGACTAGGCATGGTGACTCACACCTGTAATCCCAGCACCTTGGGAGGCAGAGGTGAAAGGATTGCCTGAGCCCATGGGTTCAAGACCAGCCTGTGCAAATTGGCGAGACCTCATCTCTACAATAAATAAAAAAAACTAGCTGGGTGTGGTGGTTCATGCCCGTAGTTCCAGCTACTTGGAAAGCTGAAGCAGAAGAATCACCTGAGGCCAGCAGGTGGAGGCTGTGGTGGCCGTAAGCATGCCACTGTGACAGAGTGAGATTCCAACTCAAAAAAAAAAAAAAAAAATTAGGGTGTGGTCTGGAGGAAGACTGTGAGAGGTTGTGCAGTTATATTATTACTGAGTCTTTAGTCTTATCAGTTTGAACTTTTACAACTTTCTCTATTAAATGGATTTCATTTTTCTTCTATAAGTGGAATTTTCTCTAGTCAGGATTCTTTTGTTTGCAAAAAATAGAGACTTTGATATAGTAACTAACTGTCCCAGTTTACTGAGGATAGAGCAGTGTTAAAACTGAGATGGTCCCAGGCAAATTGGAATAATTGGTAACTTAACTCTTTGGGGGAATTTATTGAGAGAATCTGCTAGCATAAAGTGCAGGGAAAGCTTAGTAAACCCTCAAAAACATGACCACCATTCAGTTTTATAGCCCAGCTTCCTGATCCTCTTTGTGTCTTTCTTTTACAGTGTCTTCCCTCTCCATCTACCAGTTCCATTTCCTTCTTTTCACTGACTAGCTTTTCTTGCTTTAATCTTTGTTTCTGTTCCTGTGCAACTTCATGATGATAGCCTATCTTAACAGCCTGGATATAGACTCAAATTTCAGGTGAGCCATGAACAGGCTGTTTATAGATTAAAGCTGGCCATAACCAGTAGTGGATAGAAATTTGAGGTCATGTGTGACTGAACACTGGGATTTTGGAGATCAGAATCTGTGAATTTGGACATATTTCTTAGATGGGGTGTGAGCAGGGCAGGTTTTTCAATCTGTATCTAACATGCCCATTTTCACTGCTACTCACTCCTTCCTCCCTCCATCAAGTTTATTCTCAGATGCAAGTTCATGCACAAGTGTGAAATGCAAGCATAGGACTTCTCCCTCTGTAGCCAAATGCCCTCAAGAGACCTTAACTTTTTCACAACATAGCCCATACTTTTAGTAGACTAGTTCAAAGCATTCGCAGCCTTCCACTGGTATCCAGCCATCTGGTTTCAAACTTCCTGATCTATTCTCAGAGTCTTTTAAACTGCCCTTTTAGAAGAGAAAGGTAGCATCATGAATCTGCCCCATGTTTTCCTAATTCACTCAGAAGACTTTCTACTGCCCCAAAAGAGTGATATAAGACTTATTTGTACATCTAACGTTCTGATTTTTATCAAGTATAAAGGCTTTGTTTCCAAAAACTTTGGGGAAAAAGGGTGACATGGCTTTTAACAGTAAAGCTTAAAACCTCACATTCCTCAAATTATCTAAGTAAAATGTATGATTCATAACATAAATATTTAAGGGTAAATGGTACCAAAGAAAATCCACCACAATTGAAATTTCTGATTTGGTAGTCCCTTCTGTATCTGAACTATGCAATAAAACCAAAAAACAATTTCTCTTTCTGCAGGACAAGGATCTCTCTTTCTTGCATAATATGAATACTGATGCTTTTCTGTATCACATCTCAGGGTTTGAATTTGTTTTGACTTTTACTTGGATTGATAGAGTAAAATCAAATTTTAAGAAATACTATTTTAATAGAGATTTACTTACATTATATATGGAAGACTGTCCATAAAAAGAAAAGTATTCTGTGTTATTATAATTGACATATTTTATCTTTTATAATTATAAAAATCAATACTATTGCCTTCCAAAGAAATCCTTTCAGTAGATTTTCAGTTTCCAATTATTAAGAAAATTCACGTCTATAGAATAAGTAGTTGGGTCTTTGTACATTTGGTGTAAATAATAATTTATTGGATTTCTACTGCTATCCTAAAATAGGCACTGAAACCTTAAGAAAACTTATGACTTATACTCTTGCATCCAGTTAGAATTTATTAAACTGAAAGAGCTGAGGTGACTCACTGATTCACAGAAAATATCCTCTGAAATATATATTTCATAATCAGCTTGATACATTCAACCTTCAGATGTACTCACCATCAATCACTCAAAAGAGGATATAAATAAATTATGGCTTTTCATTTGTTAGGTGAATAAAAGTATTCATCTGTAAGTTTGTGATGTAGTTTTATAAGCTCAAATCCACAATCCATGAGCAATTCAAACATTTTCCTGAGGCTGATAAATTAAAATCCCCTGTCATATTGATTTCACTATGCATCCATTTTATTCTGTTGAAATTTGGTTATGCTTTATAATCCATATGTTTATGTTTTTCTTTTTCTCTTATTTAGTTATTTATTTATTGAGTTGGAGTATCACTCCATCACCCAGGCTGGGGTGCAGTGGCACACTCACAGCCACTCTAGCGTCAACCTGCTGGGCTTCAGTGATCCTTCCGCCTCAGCCTTCCAAGTATCCAGAACTACAGGCGTGCACTACCACACCCGGCTAATTTTTTATCTGTTGTAGAGACAAGGTCTCACTGAGTTGCCCAGGCAGGTCTTGCATCCGCGGACTCAGGCAGTCCACTTGCCTTGGCCTCCCAAAGTGCTGGGATTACAGGCTGAGACACCAAGCCCGGCCTGTTTTTCGTATTTCTTCCCTTTCTCACTGTTCTTACAGTTCTACTGATATCGATCTTTATCACTCTCAACTAGAGTATTTCTCTCCTAAGTAGTAAAATCCTCCATCTTCTTTTCCCTTCAAGACCCACATAGCATATTCTGCCATACTGGTCTTCTTAGAACAACTGATTTTAATCTGTTACTCCTCTATCAAGGTATCTAATTTTGTGTCAAAAGATCATCTTAAAATAGCAAAATTATGAAGTTATAAGCACCTTGGATCATAAAGAATCTTAGAGATATTCAGTTTAGTCTTTTAAATTATTTGTAGTACATTTGTTCATTCCACAAATATTTATTTTAAACTTACTCTATTTCAGATATGGGTGTAGGCTCTAGAGATTATAGTAGTGAAGAAAACAAAGTGTAGTTGCTTTCTTAGAATTTGCCTTCTAAGTGAGAGAAAAAAATAAACCAAAAAAAAAAAAAATCAAGTAGTGATAAGTACTATAAAGAAAACAAAATGATGACAGTAACTGCATGGCTACTTTAAATTGGATGGTCAGGGAAATGTGCCTTAATTTCCTAGGGCTTCCATAACAATTTACCACATACATTGTATTCTTAAAACAACATAAAATATTATCTTAGGGTTCTAGAGGCCAGAAATCCAAAATCAAGTTGTAAGTACACTTGTGCTCCCTCCAAAGTATCTAGGGGAGAAACCCTTCTTGCCTCTTCCAGTTTCTGGTGGCTGGAGGCATTTCTTGATTTGCGGCTGCATAACTTTAGTCTCTGCCTCAGTTTTCACATGGCCTTTTCCTTTTTTCTCTTCTCTTATAAAAACATCTGTCACTGGATTTAAGACTCACATGGGTAATGTAGGCTTATCTTAAGATGCTTAATTACATCTGCAAATACTTTTTTTCTAAATAAAGTCACATTCAGAGGTTCCAGGGGTTAGGATATGAACATATCTTTTGGGGGACTCAAATTCAACCAACTACAGAAGGATTCTCTAAAGAGATGGCACTTAAGTTGAAATCCAATTTTCAAGAAGAAATCAAATGTGGACAGATCAAAGAAAGAGATCACAGGAAGAGATATCTACCAGCACAGGAAGAGATATCTACCAGCACAAAAATAACTTTGGCATGTTTGAGAAAGCAAAACAAAATCAGCATGGCTAAAGATTCAAAGTGGAAAGAGTCTTGCCAGGCTGATCATGGATGTATTTAAAATACTTAAATTAGTGCCAAGGTTGGAATTATGAATTGTATATGTTTTGGTGAAAAGGATGTCACTGAGAGTTGAAAGCAGGACAAAGGTATGATGCAATTTAAGTTTCAAAATTTTCATCCTGGTTCCTGTGTGGAGATCAGATTCTAAGGAGCCAGGAGGGTAAGCAGAGAGACAGGTCAAGAATCTGTTCAAGTAAATAGATCAGGCAAGAAACAAATGTGGCCCCAGGTAGCTGTAGTTATAAAGAAATATTCAGAATATATTTTTTGCAGATATAGGTGATATATTTGCTAGTTGATTGCATATAGAAAGATGAGGGGGAAAGATGACTCAAGTATGGCCTCTGAATTTTTGGTAGAAAGTGTGACCATTTTCTGAGATGAGAAAGATGGAAAAAGAATCACGTTTGATGCACAAAAATCAAGGGTTTGGTTTTGGCCATCATCTGTGTGGAAATGTCAAACAATTGGATATAAGAATGTAGCATTAGGGCAAAATGTCAGAATTACAGACATAACTGATAATTATCTTACCACTACTTGGACCGTATTGATGATCATTTAATTTTCAGTAAGTTAGCTGCATTGTTGGACTTGTACTTAGGTTGATTTGTAAGCCATGCACACTCGTTGCCTCTGATGACTGCATGCTCCCTATACCATGTTGTTCCCATCAATAAGTACCACAGAAAGAGTATTATGCTCACTTACCTAATTTACTAACTTTGTTTCTGAAACTCAAGTTTTCATTCAAAGTACAAGGATTCCAAAAGAAATTCCAAGAGGAAATCTAAAAAGTTCAAATTGTAACGACATAGTCATAATGACTTACATGGTTTCCCAAGGTATCAAACACCTCTGTAGGGAGCAGCACTCATCGGAACATTTTAAAATTCTGGAGTACTTTTTAAAATATTCTTTTAAAAATGTGGGGTACAATTCAGAGTTAGGTATACAAATATTCATTATGCAGGTACCTTTGTTAATGAGGTGTCCCCCCACCCCAGCAGTTTCCCATTACTGCCAATCCCTTTCTTATAGTATTATGATATTGTTCAAGGTCCACTTATGAGTGAGAACACATAAAAGACTCTTTACATGCACACATAATGCATAGATTTATATCTATGTATATGTTGTATACGTATGCAAATGCATATTCTTATATGTGTAAAACATGATTTAAACAGGTGTGAGTGTGTGACAGACCACAGATATAGATGGAAGAGAAAAAGAAACACATCGTTGCTTCAAATAAGAATCCTATTGGCACTATATGAAGAACCGACAGCTTTAATGAAAGAGTAACGTGTGGCTCTGAAGGTTTCCTAAGGACTACAAAGTATGCATATAAACATATTTGGGAAACTCACAGTGTGCAAATTATGTATGTGTTGTTATATGCTTCCACAACTGCTACTCATTTCTGCCCAACTTAACTATCCAGAAATCAGTTAAAAAGTCTATTCTGTGTAGAAATGCATTCGTTCTTACAGTACCAAAATGCTAACCTCTTGTTTTCACTCTCTCCATGTAGACAGCAGTCAGCCTCAGGGCAGTCTCATTGACTTAAAGTTGAACATAAATGTAAGTGTAGTGCTCAAGGAGTCTCAGTTATCTGATTTTGTCTGGAACCCTTCAGTTCTCCTTACTTCTAAGCAATCATTCAGAAAGGTTGTTTCTAGGGAGGGCAAAGTGACAACATAAAAGCATACACAAAGCTATGAAGATCTGATGTGGAGACTACTTTGATAAAGAAAAAAATGACCCTGTGTAATTCAGCTGTTGCAGAGTCAGCACTGGAGGGTAGCAACTGCAATCTTCAGGCCTGCTTTGCCTCTCTGGGACACCATGTACTATTTGGACTTTGAACCAAAACATCCGGGTTGGAACCTGATTCTACTATTTTGTAATGTGTGACCTTATGAAATTTGTTTAGATTCTCTGAATCTAATATTTTTATCTGTAAAATTGTAACAATGTCACCTTGTAGAAAGATGGTAAAGTGATTTGAAGTGTAATTGTATTGATTTTTCTTAATTTGGCATAAATATTAAAACCAATTTTTATAAGTTCTCAGAGAATTTGAGTCCACTGACATCAGTTTTAGGAACAGTGGTTAAAAATAAAAACTGTGGGGAATTATCTCAGGAAAGACGTTGAATGACAAAAGAAGACAAAAAGCTCCCCATGAGGAGAAAGAGATGTATGGATCCTTCAGAAGACAAAAAAATGCAAACCCTGAGGAGAGAGAGTTAAAAAGCACCTTATTAAGGGTGACTGGTTACACCGAACTGGCCACTTGAAAAACAATACATTGAGAACTGATGAAATACAACCATAGAAAGCTGGGGGAGGTTGTCTGCTTTAGATTCAAAAGTAGCTTAGCCTTAGTCTGTGTATGGAAATGAAAAGTTAAAAAAAAAAAAAAAAGAAAGAAAGAAAGAAAGAAAGTAATATCAGAATATCAGAGATCAGCTTGAAAAATGGCAAGATGTGGACTTCTCTAAACTGATTAATGCATTTGACATCGTTAATCTATTTATGTGAGTTGAGATGTGTCCTTTTCACTTACCTCAAGTATCTCTGATAGGTACCGCAAGAATTTCTCCACCATATAGACTAGCTGTGAATTTTTCAGTAGCTAATTGTGTCACCTAGCAGATGAGAACACCATAGGCCAAAAGTATGGCAGAAAAAATAAACAGGAAAATGGTGCATATTTTAGATGGTTATAGAGGCGAGACTGCCTGGATCCTTCATAGCAAGGAATCAACCAAACAACCATAGAACCTAACTTAGGAGTCTTCTCTGTGGACAACTGCTCAAAGGAGGAGTGAGAGAAGCCTTTATTCACAGGAAGGAAAATGAAGAAGTGTCTTGCATACCACAACGCATTTTTGGCTCCCTGATCTTTCAGTGATCCATTGCTTTGCTGTCTAGCACCATGCCTTCAGCTAAATTCAGAGGAAAAAAAATATTAGCATGTGTGTTTAAAATTTTGGTATGCCAGGACTCCAAGTTCACTTAATTAAAGTAGAAGCAGTACTATCTCAAAGACAGTTTAGAAATTTGAGAAAGGCGGATTAAGTTCCAAGGGAAACTGATCACAAAGGAAGGAAGATGAAACAGATTGTGGCCCATAGCCATAAAGAAAGGGCTTATTTTTTAAAATATCATCAGTGAATTTAGGATGCATAAATATCTGAATTGTGACTCAGTATTATCAGTTAATACTCTCTGAACTCTTAAAGAAGAAATGAAAGTAATAAAATTAATTACTTATTCATTGGCCCAAAAGCAAATAAATAGTACAAAACGCCCATAGGTACAAAACAGTCTAATTGTACCAGTGTTTGGGTTATGTCTTTGGCTCCAGGAGCTGCAATCTCCATGCTCCCCAGGCTACAGCTGCTTAAAATGTCTTTGTTCTATTCAGTGTAAACTTGTGCAATTTCCCCAGAATAGTTTCTGAGAACCTAACTTTTCTTCTTCCCTATCTAACCTGCTCTCTTCTTGAGTGAAGGCATCCATCTCTTCCTGCAATGTTATCCTGATTTGTGTATCACCTGAGCTCTCACCCTGGTGCCACATCCCAAAGTAACTTGAATGTCAGTGTTTCTGTCATTTCTGTTCATTATAATTTAACTTTGACTAAATAGGCAGCTTATGGGCTGTACAGTGATTTCTAACAAGACAAGAATCCTATCTCTAATACCTTGATAGCTGTGTGACTTAGATTAAATCATTTCCCCCTCTGTAGGTCTAAGCGGGTTTTTGTTTGGTGGGGTCTACCGCATTTATCCCAAAGGTGCTCTGTTAGTGATTGTTTCTTTCCTGTGTGGCAAGAACATTTCTACCAGTGGAATAAATTTGAAAGAAGATGAATATTGTCTCTCAGGGAAAATAATGAGTTGAGATTTGGACATGCTGGGCTTGAATCAATATGAATTCAACCCACCTGCATCTTCACTCACACCTGAAGTTTAATTGTTTGAGGATCTAAAGCTGAGCACTCCTGGAGTGTTATGTACATTACTTGAGCGTGCTCTATTCAGAGTGCTTTAAAACCTTTAAAAACTCCCAACTTTCTTCTGACTAATATCTAAATATGGCATGAAATTTAAGACCATCCACATGCCCTGCTTCCTCTCTCCAGGTGATGATGCTCAGGTGTATACAGAGTTTGAAACGAACTCTGCCTTGCTGAAGGTTATAGTGCAAAACAGAGAATGTGCATCTGAGTACACATGTACAGACACGGTGAAAAGTCCTTAGTTAGGAACTGAAGAAAGCAACCCATGGGTCAATCAACCCCTAACTTTGAAGAGAGAAAAATCTTTCTAATATCCCCTTAAAATAATAATCTATATACTTTTGAATCCAACGTTTTTGGAGATGATTCCTTTACGTTGTATTCTTGCAGCTTACTGTTTATAATACTGTCAGGTGCGTTGTTTTCTTAGTGTCGAATTGAAATCTACTACTATAATATAAGTTTCCTTTCTGCTATACTCAGCGAAATGAGAAATCCACTTAAATAACAGTCTTTCATATATGGTTACATTATTTGAAATAGTCTTCTTAAAATCTTCTCCTCTATGGGCAAAATTCTACAAATGCTATTCCTTTAGACTTTGCTAGTCATGTAATAGTTTTTAAACTTTTTAGAGGAGGTATTTCTTTTTATCTGACTTTTCTATCAAATATCAAGTGCTTTGTGTGGAATCCAAAAAAGTCAAACTCATAGAAACAAAGAATAGAAACGTGGTTACAAGTGATAGAGAGGAGGGAGAAATGGGGAGATGTTGGTCAGAAGGCATAAAATTACAGTTGTAAGATAAATATGTTTGGGAGACTCAATGTATAGCATTAATTAATGTACATTAATAATAATGTATGCAGTACTTGAAATGACTTAAGAGAGTCAATCTTAGCCGGGCCTGGTGGCTCAGCCTGTAATCCCGCGCCTTGGGAGGCTGAGGTGAGTGGATTGCCTGAGCCTGCGGGTTCGAGACCTGCCTGGGCAGGCGAAACCTCATCTCTACAATAAATCAAAAAAAATTAGCCGGGCGTGGTAGCGCGCGCCTGTAATTCCGGTTACTTGGAAGGCTGAGGCGGAAGGATCGCCGGAGCCAAGCAAGTCGAGGCTGCGGTGGCCGGAAGCGGCCACTGCACTCCAGTCTGGGCGAAGGAGTGAGACGCCAACTCAAAAAAAAAAAAAAAAAAAGAGAGTCAATCTCAGCCAGGCGCGGCTCACACCTGTAATCCCAGCAATTTGGGAGGTGGAGGCAAGAGGATTGCCTGAGCCCATGAGTTCGAGACCAGCCTGGGCAACATGGCGAGACCTCATCTCTACAATAAGTCAAAAAATTAGCCAGGCTTGGTGGTGTGCACCTATAGTTCCAGCTACTTGAAAGGCTGAAGGAGAAGGATTGCTTGAGCCCAGCAGGTCGAGGCTGCAGTGGCCACGAGCGTGACACTGCACTGCTGCCTGGGTGACAGAATGAGACTCCAACTTTTAAAAAAAGAGTCAATCTCAAGCATTCTCACCATACACAAAAGGAAGGTAACTATGGGAGGTGATGGATATGTGAATTAGCTTGATCGTGGTAATAATTTCATAATGTACACATATATCAAAACATCATATTGTACATCTTGAATATATACATTGTTGTGAATTATACTTTAATAAAGCTAGAGGAAAAAAGCCAAGTTCTATTTTATTAAAAACAGATATCACCTATTATAGAGAAAAAAAAACATGAAAACATGACTTTGTTTAAGTACAAAGATGGCCACATTTTGTTATACAAAATGATATTCTGGGAGATATTCATGTTCCACGTGGAGTTTGCATTCTCTTCTACGTAGAACTCTGTTGCAGTTCTGTCTGTTTCAGTCTGTCTTTCAGTAAAAGGTTAAACTTTCATATTTGTCTTTTCTTAACCTAAACTTCACACATTTTAAGAAACCATTATCTTAAAATCTTGATCTTTGCAGCATTCAAATATTGGTAAAGATGACATGTGTTCTAGAGTAATCTCATTATAGTTATCTGTATTATTTAAAACCAAATTATTTTAAAATCCATTCTGAAAGTTTTTAGTACAGGTTGAGAAAACAAATGGAATCTTGTATGAGAGGCATCATTGTGATTTCCTCCATGAATGATAGAAGCCTAAAGTGTTTGTTCAGGTCATTTAGGTAGGCATGCGTGCGTGCATGTGTGTGTCTGTGTGTGTGTGTTTCATAATTGCACTTGACATTTCAGGAGTCTTCATTTCCTCTTTTAAGATATTGATTCTAAATTTGTTTTGAACTGTCTTGTATCTACAACACATTCATAATATTTTTACCTGTTCTAGTATTTCAGATAAATTCTTTGCCCTGGCGCAAATCAATAATGAAATGCAGTTTAGCTAAGGCTTCCATCCGGCCTGATTTTCTTAGGGATAATATGTGATATAGTAAACATCTTACTTTTGCTTATGTGGGACTTCTGGGAGCAGAACAGTCTGCCCTCAGGCAAATGAATCGCAAGCCAAGGAGGGATGCGCCCTTCAGATTCTGTTAATTGATTGAAAGGGCAAATGATCTATAGGAAAAGTTGCATCATTAACTTAATTGAGGGCAAAGCCTAATTAGAGGGGAAATGGAGTAGACAGAGCCAGAGACACAGCAGGCCTTCATCTGTGATGTCAACAAACAGACCTTGTAACTAGAACCAGACAGAGACTGCAGGCCTTCATTTACATCTTCAGTTTCAATGTGAAAACATTCACTGTGTGAGCGTGTGTGTGTGTGTGTGTGTGTGTGTGTGTGTGTGTGTGTGTGTGTGTGTTTGGCCAGAGGAAAAGCAAAAGTTTACATACTTGGATAGAAATCAGTTCCTTCCAGGTGGAACTGTCTAGTGGGAATCAATATGTTTTAAACAAGTTAGCTGAATTGTATATATTTGAGAGGTTAATCTGAAACACATTTGAGCTCTAAATTTGGAGAGAAGGGGGGGGCCTATCCAATTCTCATTTATAGAGTGGACTTAGAAGTAAATCAACCAAAAATATAACAATGTTCTTTTTCCCCCAACTTGAACACGGGCAGGTTACAGTTAGGATTTATTTTGAATATGATTATATTACTGTAGGAACAGATATTCAGCGTTTGAAAACATATGGATCAATACCAATTTATCCTATTTAAAAATAGGTATTACATTATATTATTCCATTAGAATGCATGGCGCAAGTTAAGATATCCAAGTTCTCCTGTATTGTGTTGTTGAGTTACTTTCTACCTCCTGACTTTTCTTGCTCTTGAGTGTCTTAGAATCAGAAGCTCCTGTGTTATAGACAACTATATTACAGCTTAGATGCTTCTTAAGTGTTTTAAACCTTGGATTCGAATGTGAGCTGAGACTGAGACAGATGGTGATGGTCAGAACATGTGCCTTTTATTCTTTCAGAAAACTCCATGTCCAACTCACCATTGAGTACATTTTTCTCTGACTGTAGCAACACAAACAAAACCTTTCACAAGAAATTCCACTTATAAGAAATAAAGAATACAAGCAGACATGTTTTGACTGCAGCACTATTTGTTAAAATACGTAGTTATTCTTTTACCCTTCAACTGTAGTTATTGACTTTACAAAAACTGGACCCCATTTCTTCTCATGCATTCACAAATTTCTATATTTAAATTGAAAAACTATAGCAATATTGTTCAATAGATTAGATGGCTACTAAAATATTTCAGCTAAGAATGAAAAAAAATCACAGACTAATTGGCTAAAATTTTGTTTAGTTGAAGATACCAACTAAGTGCTATATCTGAGCAATAAAATAAAATCTTTTGTATAGAAGGAAAAATTCTATTAATATTGGGTAAGAAACTAGTAACACTTAATATTGCATGAATACACTGTCTTATTAGAAATCAGGATCAAACATGATTTTTCAGATTTGCTTAGGAAATCTTTTTCTTCTATTATTTATTTCCCTGAATATTTATATTTCCGCTTTTTAAGTTTGATTTATTTGCAAATGTCTAAAGATTTCTAAGTTGCCCAGTCCTACTGTCAAAACCATTTCTTTCTCTTGATAACTAATCAGAAAGTTTGATGTTAATGGTCATGTGGTCATGAGGAAGCAGCCATTAATCTTCAGAAGGAACATGCATGCTTTATCTTTCAGAATTGTTTTCTCTGTAAATGCCAAACTTATAAATTCCATCCAAAAAAATAACCTAGAAATTAATAGCCTATGGTTTAATGATTTCCCTTAACCATAGGACTGAGGGCAGCTGTACTCAACTGAACAGCTGAATATTACATTTTTTTTTACATACAAAGATAATTAGCTGGGCTTGGTTGCTCAGCCTGTAATCCCACTCTTTGGGAGACTGAGGTGAGTGGATTGCCTGAGCCCGTGGGTTCGAGACCCATCTGGGCAACTTGGTGAGACCTCATCTCTACAATAAATCAAAAAATTAGCTGAGCGTGGTAGCGCACCCCTGTAGTTCCAGTTACTTGGAAGGCTGAGGCGGAAGGATCGCCGGAACCCAGTAGGTCAAGGTTGCAGTGGCCGGGAGCATGCCACTGCACTCCAGTCTGGGTGACAGAGTGAGACTCCAACTCAAACAAAACAAAACAAAACAAAAAACCAAAGATAATCTCCTTTTCCTCTTGCATTGTATTAACTGAAAGATTGTTGTAAGGCAAAGTAACATATAATGTTTAGGGTAATAATAATAGCAAATTCATTTTCTCCAATCTAAATTCAAAGAGTTATTGGTTTTTTACATTTAGTAATATTTTCACAATAAAAATACATCCATAAAAAAATACATTTATAAAAATCCTGACAGACCTTTAACATTTTTCTCTCCTTGTCTTAGAAAGAAAAAAGGGGGCAACCCCCTTGGGTCCCCTCCCACTGTGGGAGCTCTTCTGTCCTCTTAATAAATCCTGCTTTCACAAAAAAATAAATAAATAAAAAAGAAAGAATAAAGGGAGCTCTAATTAAGATAATTATTCAGACGTCTACTATGGAGGTAGTTTTGGACTAACTGACTGGTTCCATATCTATACTGTGATTGCTTCTGGGGAACACAGCTAAGGGCCTTTGCCACCTAAAGTGCCTTAGAAGAACGATAAGTCCAGATTTCCTGGTGACCAATTCTGCTAACATCTGAGATGGTAATAAACCTGACCAGAACTGCTGAAGGAAGAATACATGACACAGGTCTTGCAGTCTTAGGACTCAAAATCCTGCCAGTCTTGGGTTCCATGATTGTAGAATCCAAGCTCCATTACCAGCACTGTAATCAAAAGTCCACATCTTTTAAATTTTTAAAAATTAAGATAATAATCCTAGTAATTTGTCTACCTAGTGTCAAGATCTATATAGTTAATATTTTTATTTTCTTCTAAGTGCTTAATATTAAGTTCTTATTAAGTACTTATCCTTATATTGAGTCCCAATTCTTGGATCTTAAATAAAAAGTTTTGGACTTTTTAATTAGAAAGACCTGGATTTGAACACTGGTGCTGTCACTTACTAGCCATGTGATCCTGAGTTACCACTGAATTTTTTTAATAGGCAAAATTAGAATAATAATAACAATATTTACTTCACTGAGTAATTGCAAAAGTTAATGAAAATTAAAAAGACAAGAGTAGAGGGATCGGGGGGCCAACATGTTGCTCTCAGCACAAAGTTCGTCTTTTTTTTGTTTTTTTTTTTTGAGTTGAAGTCTCGCTTCAACGCCTAGGCTGGAGTGCAGTGGCACCCTCAAGGCCACCCCAGGTTGACCTGCTGGACTCCAGCGATCCTTCTGCTTCAGCCTTCCAAGTAGCTGGAACTATAGGCACATGCTACTATGCCCGGCTAATTTTTTTCATTTATTGTAGAAATGAGGTCGCACCAAGTTGCCCAGGCTGGTCTCGAACCCTGGGGCTCAGGCAACTCTCTTGCCTCGGCCTCCCAAAGTGCTGGGATTATAGGCTTGAGCCACCGTGCTTGTCTTTCATGGGACATATATTTTCTTGCCTCCAAACCACATTGAAATGACTCAAAGGAAAAGGGAATAAACTGTTAACAATAAAGGGATGGTTGGGAATAGGCGTATTCAATATCAGATAAGAGATTTCAACAAATTCCAGGTAGATAGGAACAGTTGAAAACTGCTGAACAGAGAAAGAAAGGGGAAGCATTCACATTCCAGAGAATACCCACAAGGAAGCCTCATGGAGGCCTGTATCACAGCAGCAGCACCATGGGTCCAGGGTTGATCACAAGGGGAGCAGGATTGAGAAATGGAGCAAAAACAAAGGGATTAAAACTATTAAAACTGTTTCCTCCTAAAGCCCCCTCCAGTTCACCAACCCCACTCCCCTCCTGCAGGCAGAAAAACTGGAATTGCAGCCTGGCAATTACCTCCCAGCCAACCACTCCAGGGTTTTATCTTTAAAAAGTAAGCAAGCTTCCTGTTTAAAGCTAATACTTCCATTATGGGTAAGGAGGATAGAATTCTCCTCGCTCTGGCAGTTGAGGGCCAAGCTGACCGCTGGCTTTCTGCATGTGAAGTCTGCCAGTGAAGCAGATATGCCTCATTGCATCCTGAGCAGCTTTCCCATCTAGGGAGATATCACTGTGGAAACTGATTTATTTATAGTACAGCTACCTATAAATCCACACTGACCAAGTGTAATAGCGTAGGGCTTCATTTTTTCAATAAGAACAGTTCATCATGGATCACCAGACCTATGCAGAAAACCAATAATTACAACTATGATTTATTAGTTCTTATATAGCAGAAAATGTAAAAATGTGTTTACATTTTTAACTTATTCAGTCTTATTAGGATTGAAATCTCTGCTAAGCAGGTACCATTATTTTCAGTGTTTTACAACGGAGGAAACTAAGCCACATAGAAGTCTAATTATTTGTCCAAAGCCACATAATTAATAAGTGATAGATTAAAATACAGAAACCTGGCTCTCAGACATCACATTCATAAAAGCTATGCAGCAATATCTTACATTTTTAAAAAGTTTTTTTTTTAAATGAGCAAGATAAAGAAAAAAGAGCATAGAAAAATGCAAATTTTAATTATAATGCTCAAAGAAATTTGGGAGTTTATTTCGTGAGAGCCATGAAAACAGGAAAAGTCAGAGAAAAAAGATAAGTTCTTAGAAGTTGATAATATAATTTCCAAACTTAAAAAAAATCAATAGCATGAGTGGAAAATAAAGTTAAGAAAAACTTGCAAAATGTACAGCTACATTATGAAATAAAACATTGAAAGAAAAGATAAGCAACATAGAGAATCATTCTAAAAAGTCCAACATTTAATTAATAACAGTTCCAAAAAGATAGGAGATACAAAGTAGATGAGAGAAAATTATATAAGATATGCTAGAACAAAATTTCTCAGAACTCAAGATACATGCTTAGGGTGAAAAAGTATTATGTTTTGAAGGAAATGAATTTTAAAAGATCCATATCCCAAATGTATCTTTGTGAAGTTTTTAGCACTTTAAAGCTAAAGAAAAATGTTAACAACTTTTAGGAAGAAGGAAAAAACATTTGTTTATAAGAGATGAAGGACCCCATTGCAGACTGGTAATAGATTTTTTTTGTCAGGTTTATTGAGTGCTAGGAAGTCTTTAGAGTCAACCCTTTCAAGTTTTGAGAGGAAATCTTCTTGCAGCTGAAATGCAGTACCTGATTCAATTTTAAGTCAAAAATGAGACAAATGGGAGACATTTCCACACTAAAATTGATCCAATAAGATATAATGGTTTAAGAATATTACTTATATTTATGGTATCACCAGAAAAACTAAAATTATTGGTAGTTGAAAGTCTATAATGCCAAGAAGTGAGAATAGAAATGAGAAAAAAATCTGTTAGAAAACTTAATTTTTATTACTTGCCATTTTGTATTTTTTCAAGTATTATTTTGATATTCTTTATTAAAATACAAAAAATGTACCTAAATCACCTAGTTAACATCTCGTACAGGTAGTCATTAAATGCTAATGACCCATTCTATATCAAGACTCCATATCTAACCCTCATTCGATCACATATTTGCCACAAGAGCTTGAGTAAATTACTTAACTTTCCTCTGCCTCAGTCATGTCTTCTGTAAAATTTTTTTTAAGTAGTGATCATTCAATAGCAAAACCATGGAACCAATCATGTTACCCATTGAAACTGGACTGGATTTTTAAAATGTGGTACATATACACAATGGAATGTTATACAACCATAAAGAAGGACAAACATATGGACTTTGCAGCAACTTGGATGGATTTAGAGTCGATCATACTCAATGATCTATCACAGAAACAAAGAACAGAGTACCATAAGTCCTCACTCATGAGCGGATCTTGAATAATTATAATACTATAAGAAAGAGAATGGCAGTTGTGGGAAACTGCTAGGGGAGGGAGGAACATACCTCATCAACAAGGGTACCTGCATAATCAACGTTTGTATACCTAACCCTGAATTGTACCCCACATCTTTATAATAAAAAATAAAAATAAACACTCCCCCTAGAAAGTAGTGATTATTATACTTATATGTGTTTAGAAACTATTCACCATTCAATCTATAATAGCGATTAATAATGTTATATAAATCTCTATGTACTAAACTGGCTCTGTTCTTTATTATTTTATAGAAATTTTACATTAGTTAATTGTCTCAAAATTGAATTTAGAAAAATCCTTATCAAATATGCAATAGGACCCAAATCAATTCTGAAAAAATAAGATTTTTATGTTAAACATAATCTGCTTATAATTTTAAACAAGTTGATACCATTAAATTTAAAGCTTGAGTTCACTCTGACTATTCAAAATGTTATAGTTATACTAATATAGAAATTCCATATTTGGTAATAATTACAATATGTCTATTGTTCTAAATATCAAAATCACTGCATTTGCTTTATAATTTTCCTAAGGATTGTCTTATAAACTGTAACTATTTCTTACATAAAGATTGGCACACCGTGATTTTAAAATTTTATTTATAAGTGTCAACCTTGGAGGAATGTATCATTAGTGGAAACATTTAATTTGAATATGTTATATCACTGCTTCAAGGACGGTGGTTGAAATATAATGAGAAGACATCTATGATCTGAAAAAATTGCAACCTACTAGTCTGCACCAAAGCAGTGACAATCCGTTAGATGCTGCTACTTCCTAAAGTTCTTATTTGAAATATAGCTCCAAAGAGTACAAAAAAACACATCATTTTGTCTGAGATAACATCATAATAGCTATAATATACTAGTGCAATACTGCTCAATGTAATTTGGTTGTAAAGGGAGATGTTAAATGTCTTAGCTTCCTATAGTCACAGTAAGAAATTACTACACACTTAGTGGTTTAAAACAACATTAATTTGTTACTTTATAGTTTTGAAGGTCAGGAATCTGAAGTGGGTTTCACTGGGCCAAAATCAAGGTGTTGACCAGGCTGCACTCCCTCTGAAAGCCTTGGGAGAGAATCGGTCTCTTTACCTTTCCAGATTCCTGAAACTCTCTTCATTCTTTGATTAGTTGCCCCTTCATCCAACTGCAAAGTACACCACTTCAGATTCGACTTCCATTGTCACATCTCTTTTCTGACTCTTCCTTTCCTGCCTATCTCTTGTAAGGACCCTTGTGATTACATTGAGCCCAACCAGATAATCCAGGATTGTCTCCCTATCTCAAGATTCTGAATCACATCTACAAAGACTATTTTACTGTGTAAAGGAATGATGAGTGCAGGAAATGCTACCCCAAAATATAGCACTTTGGCACACTGAGTATTTAAGTTAAAGGAAATTGATAAAACCTCAAAAGCAGAAAAATCACTCTTTGACCTCTCTCCTCTGAGGACATAAAAAGAATTTTTTGACCTACTGTCCCTGAAAGGTCATAAGAACCTCATTGCCAAGGGGTCTATACCTGGAGGCCTAGGTGAATCTCAACAAAGAGGCCTTGTTAAATTCACCCCAGTTTGTTACTATTATTAGGTCATACTCTCTTTTTGTCTAATCATAGTTCTACATGACTTTCTATTCTTCATTAAACCTAAGTACAATAACATAGTTTTCACTGAGTTTGGTGGTCTTCTTTTCTGAAGACTCCTGTTGTGGACCTTTGGTTAATACATTTGTTATGCTTTTCTCTTGTTAATCTCTTGTTACAGGGATGTTGGCCAAGCAATGGCTGAGGAAAAGTTATTATTTCTATGCCCCTACAGTAATCTATTTAAAGATTCTGGGGATTAGGATGTGGATATCTTTGGGAAACCATGATTCTGTCTACCATACTGAAGTATGAAGTTAATCTCAGTAACATAGTAATCTAAATACAAAGTAGTACGTTGAAAGACCCCAATAAACTTAGTCAAAATGAATAAACCAATGATACACATTAGAACAAGCTTTTCTTATGACTAACACCAAGAAAACACTACTTGACATATAGCTATTATATTTGATTGGCATAGTGACTCAGGAGTTCATATTTTTAAAAAATACTTTCATCTTCATGGATGCAATGCATTAATGAGTATGTGGGAGGTAGGAGGAGGATGAGGAAGTTAGAAGAGGAGGGAATAAAGCACGACTCATTTATCATTTTATGTCAAAATGACTCATGAAAGTCGTAAAATGGAAACTTGGTTATCCACTGAAATAATTGAATTTGATACACACAATCCAAAGAAAAGGTCAAGAAAGCAGATTTTTAAATAACAGATAGTGGAAAGAGGAGCTTCGGATCCACATCACATCTCCCACCACATGACCTTGAACAAGTAACCTAAGCTCTCTAAGCTTTTTGAGTTTCTATAAAACAGGTAGGTTGTTAAGAGTTTGATTTAATGCTGTCAGTCTCATAGTGAACAATGAATTATATATAGACTCCTCAATCTCTACCAATATACTAATATTCAATGTATTATATAAAGATCCAAATTTATGCCTCATAAATTATGTCTTCAGATAACTCATCAAAGTACTCTAGTCAGGAGACCCTAAACTGAAGAGTTACTTTTATTATTTTTCATGGTGTGGTCGGTTCTGAACAACCATTTCTGAGGTTAATTCTACCCTTTCACCTAAGATTAATGGAAGGCCTATTGTCTGATTCGACACATATGTAACTTTGTTATATTTCTGGTTGTATTTAAATTTGGGGTAAAGTAATGTTACATACCTGAATTGCATTATCTTTTATTTCTGTGAAGTACCTTTTCCCATCATGTCCAGGGCTTTCTCCAGTCCTCTACCTTTCCCTAATACTGAATATAATATATACTACATGTAAAGTAATTCGAAATACACATTCTCTATTTTTTTCTCTTTAAATTTTGCAACTAAAAAACCCCACAAGCAGGGCTCAGTGGCTCAGCCTGTAATCCCGCGCCTTTGGGAGGCTGAGGTGGGTGGATTGCCTGAGCCCGCGGGTTCGAGACCTGCCTGGGCAAGCCAGACCTCATCTCTACAATAAATCAAAAATCAGCCGGGCGTGGTGGCGCGCGCCTGTAGTTCCAGCTACTTGGAAGGCTGAGGCGGAAGGATAGCCGGCACCCAGCAGGTCGAGGCTGCGGTGGCCGGGAGCAGCCACTGCACTCCAATCTGGGTGACAGAGTGAGACTCCAACTCAAAAAAACAAAAACAAAAACAAAAAAAAACCCACAAATTTTGCAGACAAATAAGTATTTACTTTGTGTGTGTCACAATGGAATATTATTTGTCCTACATCATTGGTTTTGGCTGCAAACATTCAACCAGATATCTAAGAAAAATAAATCTACATGCAATCACAGATTTTCAGCATTGGAAGTTCACTTGGCATCGTTTAATCCTAATCTCTTAGCAATGTTTAAATTCTCCATGTACTTATAGCACATTGTATCCATTTTAAAAATGAAATTCATGATAATTAAGGCCAATTATTGGGGATGACACCTTCCAACTTTGTCATCTAACACACAGAAAATTATGTGGCATTTTAGAACTTGTCAAATCATACTCAACCAATGACATACTATCTACATCACATTTTAAAACTCAATTGTAATTTGAAATAATCTTGAAAAAAGATAAAACAGATTTGCAAACAGGGCTTGGTTTATCTGTCTTACAGTATCTGTTTTTTTATTTGTTTGTTTGTTTGTTTTGAGTTAGAGTCTCACTGGGTCGCCCAAGCTGGAGTGCAGTGGCATGCTCATGGCCACCCCGGTGTTGACCTGCTGCACTCTGGTGATCCTTCTGCCTCAGCCTTCCAAGTAGCCGAAACTACAGGCATGCACTACTGTGCCCAGCTAATTTTTGATTTATTGTAAAAACAAGGTCTTGCCAAGTTGCCCGGGCTGGTCTCGAACCCACGGGCTCAGTCAATCCACTAACCTCGGCCTTCCAAAGTGCTGGGATTATAGGCTGAGCCACCAAGCCTGGTTTCCTTTTACAATATCTGAAATGACTCTTTTTTCATAAATCTGTAGTCCTGGAAAGTAAATTTATAATATTTAGTAAATCATTCTCTTTTTTTAAAGACTCACTCTATTGCCCAGCCTAGAGTGCAGTGGCACGATCACAGCTCACTGCAGCCTTGACCTCCTGGGTTCAGGTGATCCTTCCACCTCAGCCTCCTAAGTAGCTGGGACTACAAGTGTGCACTCCCTCACCCAGCTATTTTGTTTGTTTGTTTGTTTGTTTGTTTGTTTGTTTTTGGTAGAGACAAAATCTCTCTATGTTCCCCAAGCTGGTCTTGGACTTCTGGGCTCAAGTGATCCTTCCACCTCATTCTTTCAAAGTGCTGGGATTACAGGCATGAGCTACCATGCCCAACCTTGGTAAATCGTTCTTAATGGGTGGTAAGAACTTTTCAAGTGCTTGCCCAGGCCTAAAAGAAACTGATAAGTTATTAAAGTTGAAGAATTTTTGTCATAACATCTTGACATATATTTTTAAATTTTTATTTTAATACTCACTAGTAATAACATTGATTTATTCTTATAACATTTCTAAACCCTTTGCTAAAAAGTAATTAAATGTATTTAAAGAGTGAAAATATCTGATGGCCAAAGGTACTTGTTTAAAATGCAGCTCTGTGGGATCCAAATACACTAACTCAGTTTAAGGGGAAAGGGACAGCGGATATCAGGAATTCCTGCTTTCATAAGTAAATATGACTCACAAGTGCACTAAAGTTTGCAAACTATTCATTCCACTACAAATATTTGTTGAGTATCTATTATGTGCCAGGCACTATACTAGACTGGGAGTTGGTAAATTGTAGCCTAAGGACCAAATCCAGCCTGCCACTTGTTTTTATATGGCCTGTGAATCAAGAATGGATTTTGCATTTTTAAATGGTTTAAAACAAATCCAAAAAAGAATAATGCTCTGTGTCAAATAAGAATTATATAAAGTTGTGTTGGAACACAGCCTCACCCATTAATTTCCATTAAATTTCATAAGGCTGCTTTCATGTTACAGTGGCCCAGTTGAGTAGTTGTGACAGAGTCTGTATGTGGCACCCTTCCACTTCACATTGCTGCTCAGCACCGCACAAATCAGTGACACAGTCATAACTCAACAGAATTTCAAGTGCCACGCGTGTTGCTGTACTGCAATATTTTATTTTAAAGTCCAGTTAAATATTACCAAGTGCAAGTCCTGTCAAAACAGAAAAGAAAAGAAAAGTGGACTTTGAATATTACATCTTTAAAGTAGAGTTGAGTGTGCACTATGTTGCTATAAAATTAGATAATGAAGCATTGTGTTTATTATGCAAAGAATTTTCCATGTGAATAAAATAAACCTCAGCATTATTGGACTTAGCACTTATCACAGTGTCTTAAAATATCTTGTCATGGCAAAATTTATTCACAAAAATAAATAATTAAAATAAACTGCAACCAAAAAAGTTGTATTTTTTAGCCGTGCAAGGAAAGCTGTTTACTGATGGTAATGTAATTAAATTGTCTTTCACACAATAACCAAAGAAATGTGTCAGAGAAAAGAGACATATTTAAGAACATTAGCTTCTCAGTGAGAATGCTTGCTCAAAGAGTTGAGGACATTGAGAGCAGCATTAATAGTCAATTAAAACACAAGGCAAATGATTTTGAATAGTTTTCCTTGACTCTTGAGGAATCGACAGATGTCACAGATAAAGCCTGGCTGTTGTATATTTCAGGAGGGAATGCTGGGTTTCAAATGACTGAAGAACTAGCCTCTATTAATAGTCTGTAGGTAGCAACTATGGGCAAGAATTTTTTTTGGGGGGGGCAAGAATATTTTAAAAGATAATGAGAAAATATGTATTTAGTATAACCTGAAGTGGAATTTGCTAAGATATGTTAGAACTCCTAGTGGTAAAAAATATGTGTAGAGCAGAAAAAGGCTTAGTTGAACAAATTTAGAAAGTTTCTAAAAATAGTGTTTACAGCCTATGATTATTTATTGTATTATTTATCAGCAGGTGCTTTGCAGAAAATACATTAATCTACCATGACCTTTTGAACTAGTAGTGTAGACAGTAATCTTAATTTACTCTTGTGAGTTAGCCATCATTAGTTCCATAATTTTTTTTGTCAAAAATAGAAGTTGTATTTCCTAACTTGCCCTAATACACAGGAGTTTGAGGGCTCAGCAGTGAGAAAGTTTTACTGTTAGTTTGTGTGTGTGTGTGTGTGTGTGTGTGGTTTTTTGGTTTGTTTGTTTTGTTTTGTTTTTAATCCCAGAGCCAAGATTGACACAATCTCAACCACTATTATGGAATACTGCATGGCTTTTAATGTTAGCCTTTGCTGCAGACTTGAAGATGTTAATAAATTCACTCTAACATTCCAAGGTCAAAAAGCACTATGTGAGAAACTCATACTTCAATAAAGTCGGTCTGACAAAAATTACCATTGTTTAAATCACCAGTAATGTCAAGCTGCTCTATATACATCTCATTTGGTCAAAGGTTAAAATAAGAAGCAAGATCTCCATTCCTACACAAATATGTAATGGATATATCTTCTGACCTCACGCTATGGTTCCAGTAACATTTTGCAAACATGATACAAGTGTGAAGGAACTTTTAATATTTCAAAAATCCATTTAAATGTGCAGTTTAGACCAGGCTCGGTGGCTCAGCCTATAATTCCAGCACTCTGGGAGACCGAGGCAAGTGGATTGCCTGATCCTGTGGGTTTGAGACCAGCCCGGGCAATATGGCGAGACCTTGTCTCTACAATAAATTTTTTAAAAATTAGTTGGGCGTGGTAGCACACGCCTGTAGTTCTGGCTACTTGGAAGGCTGAGGCAAAAGGATGCGGGAGTCCAGCAGGTCAACGCTGGGATGGCCATGAGTGTCGCACGCGCTCCAGCCTGGGCGACAGAGTGAGACTCCAATTCAAAAAAATAAATAAATAAATGTGCAGTTGAGGAACTTCTGCCTAACACTCAACTTGAGTTAATAATCTGCAATGTAATCACATGCAAAAATGCAAATATCAAGAATAGAAGCTAATAGAATTCTTATATAAGTGTCTCTTAAGTGATGAGTAAGCTCAATTAAAGTCAGATGCGAACAGATACCTGTCTGTCTGAATGCATATTTTCAAAGATGAAATATGTAAAATCTCATACACATTTAAAAATTCAGCATTAACAGATAAACATGTGCAATCAATTAGGGTACACTAATTCTGAATCCCAGTTAAGTGAACTATTATCCACCAAAAGAATTGTATTTTTCTCATTAGGAAATCTGTATTACAAAAAAGTTATACTCAATTATGATTATATTTTAAATTTGATCGATAAAAAACACAGAAAAATTTACTCTCTTGTTATGTCAGTACAGTTGTTCCCTCCATATCCATGGGGATGGGTTCCAGGACTCCAGTGGGTAGCAGAATCACTGGTTACACAAATCTCATACAAAATGGCATTGTCTTTGCACATAACCTACCCACATCCTCCTATGGGCATTAAATAATCTCTAAATTACTTGAAATACTTATTATAATGCAAATGTTATGTGTCATAATTTATTTTGTGTCGCCATAAAAAATACCTGAGACTAGGTTATTTATTGAAAAAAATTATTTGACTCACAATTCCAATGTCTAGAAAAGTTCAAGAACGGACATCTGCATCTGGCAAGGGCCTCAGACTACTTCCACTCATGGTAGAAGGTGAAGGAGAATTAGTGTGTGCAAAATCACATGGCAAGAAGGAGGGAGGAGGTGCCAGCTTCTTTCTAACAACCAGGTCGCAGAGTGTGGTGGCTCACACCTGTAATCTCAGCAATTTGGAAAGCTGAGAAGGGAGAATTGCTTGAGCCCAGAATTTCGAAACCAGTCTGAGCAACATAGCGAGACTTCATCTCTACAAAAAAAAAAAAATCAAAAAAATTAGCTGGGTATGGCCACTGGTACCTGTTGTCCCAGCTACTTGGGAGGCTGAAGCAGAATGATCCATTTAGCCTAGAAGTTGAGGCTGCAGTGAGCTATGATTGTGCCACTGCACTCTAGTTTGAGTGACAGAGTAAGACACCAACTCAAAAAAAAAAAAAAGAAAGAAAGAAAGAAAAGAAAAAAACAGGTGGTACTCAATAGATAAAAGAGATTTCTTATAATTATATAGAGCTTTGCAATGAGTTGAGAAAGCACTCTTGATTGTTATGATGATAATGATTATGATTTTGCTATGCTGTTATGAAGAAGTTACTCTCTTTAAAGAGAGTAATTTAGAATTAAACTTTTTTGGATATACTTGAAATATACTTTTTTGGAAATAAACTCAAGATAAATACATAATTAATAAAAGTAATTATAAGTAATTTCTAACAAATTATTTTTGCCAATTTTTCCACTGAGAAATGGAAATAGATACAAAGTAGATACAAAGGGCTTATGGCTTGTACAGAATCTGTGTTGGTTTGTTTGCTTATTTGTTTTGTACAAAGAAAAATTGTTGTCATCAAGCCTAACTTTAACATCACATTTTAAAGAAGGTTGTTTTCTGATATGTGTTTATATTTCTAAAGAAAAATTGAATTCTAAAAAGTCAAAGTAAAATCAAATTATATTGTTAAGAATAATGTAATTTCCTGCATTATATTTACATAATTAATGCAGCACAATAAGGCTCTTTGAAGTACTTGTAAATTATCTCTTTCTCTTGTCTGTTTTATACCTCTCTCTCTATTTTATAGCTGCCTCTCCATCCATCCCTGCTTCCACTATTTTTAAAATCTCATTATTTTTCCCTGAAAATGATCTCTGAATCAGTGACCGTACTCAGTGAATGATTATTAAATGCTCAATGACAAAATCAGAGCTGGGTCATTGTTGGAAACAATTCTCAGCTGGGCTTACTCACTCCATTAACTGAATTCCCTCCCATTCATCTGCATACTCAGAGTGATCTTTCTAAAATCCATAACAAATCTTGTTACCCTTTGGCATAATAATGTCTTCTCAATGCCTTCAATTTAAAACCCTGAGTCTTTGACACGATATATAAGACCCTTTATAACGTCTAAGCCCACTTCAGCCTAATTTCTTGCAACTCTTGTCTAGGTTTCTCCTGTACCCATTCTCAATGTCCCCAAAAGCATAAAGAATTGTTTTCCCCATTTGGTGCCTTGGTCATGTGTTTTATTCTATTTGTATTCTGGCCCTCTTTTTTCCCTTTCACACTCTGAATAATTTTTCTTTATTTTTAAAGGTCTTGCCCCTGGATAGATTTCCTTCAGTCTATGCTCTCTGTTCCCAAATTAAAAGCTTACCCATAGCTTCTATTTCACTGATACCTATGTTATGTGTTAGCCTATCTGACTCCCCCACCAGTTTATAAGCTCCTAGAAGGCATCTAGTCACTCCTTCATCCATCTGTTTATAAGTGTTGTGTTCCCTCCATTATTAATAGTGTCTGAAACACAATTGGTTCTCAAGTACATGTTTTCTGAGTCAAAGCCAGGTTATTGTAGCCTGGGAAGGCTTGGGCTAAATGGACCCAAAAGTAACTAATATTTACCAATGACCTTCTATGGTTTAGAACAAATCTTTTTACATTTTATTTTCACAGTAACACTATTAGGTAGGTATTATTGATCTTTTACAAAAGGAGAATTGAAGTGAATTGATGGACTCCAAGTTGTATAGCAAGGGAGTGTTACCACCAGGTTCAAAGTCAGATCTGTGGATTGTACTCCCTGCCCACAAATCCACCTACCTGAGCAGTGAGCTTTGGCAAAACTGTTTTTTTAAATTTTTTATGCCCAGCTTCCTAAATCTAGCTAATCTCATGAACTAACTTGTACCATGATGTTAATGAGTATCCGTGCTGCTACTCATGATCCTTTTCCAGAAATTTTTTTTTTTTCTGAGTTGGAGTCTCACTCCATTGCCCAGACTGGAGTGCAGTGGCATTCCCACAGCCACCCCAGTGTCGACCTGCTGGGCTCAGGTGATCCTTCCACCTTAGCCTTTCAAGCAGCCAGAACTTCAGGCGTGCAGTACCACACTCGGCTGATTTTTTATTTATTGTAGACTTGAGGTCTTGCCAAGTTGCCCGGGCTGGTCTCAAACCCATGGGCTCAGGCAATCCACTTGCCTTGGCCTCCCAAAGTGCTGGAATTACAGGCTGAGCCACCAAACCTGGCCCAGAAAATATTTTAGAGTATTCTAGAGTAGCTATTCTAGAGTAGCTATTTTGAACCAACTAGGGGAGAAATTTTGGAACCATCTTAATCTTTCCAAGCTTCTAGTTGCCTAGTTTAGTTAGTAGGACCCAGGTGTGTGACTTTACATAAATATTATATATCTAAGTATATATACTTAGTAGGACCCAGGTGTGTGACTTTACATAAATATTATATATCTAATATAAATATCTAAGATCATTTACTGACATTATTACTAATATGTTGACGGCCACCCTGAGGCATAGTGTGCGTCTATACAACTGACCCAGAAATAGAATGAAGACAAGTACCAGATCCTCAGATCTGTTTGCTAAAAATCCAGAGATACTTGTATAAATATACTATAGCAAAACAAACAAACTAATGGTAACTTCATTCATAATAATAATATCTGTTGAGAGGCTGAGGTGAGTGGATTGCCTGAGCCCGCGGGTTCGAGACCCGCCTAGACAACTTGACGAGACCTCATCTCTACAATAAATCAAAAATCAGCCGGGCGTGGTAGCGCATGCCTGTAATTCCGGCTACTCGGAAGGCTGAGGCGGAAGGATCGCCGGAGTCCAGCAGGTCGAGGCTGCGGTGGCCGGGAGCGGCCACTGCACTCCAGTCTGGGCGACTGAGTGAGACTCCAACCCAAAAATAATAATAATAATAATAATAATATCTGTTAGTATCTATCTCATTCTTTATTTGTTGAGTACTATGTTCTAGGTAATGTGGTAGGCTTTTGTTTTTTTACATAAGACTATACAAGAGGTACTATTACCCAAATGACTTTGAACACTGGCATAAGCAAGTTTCAGTTGTAAAATGTGTAAAACGTGTATAATAATGCCCTTTGAAATAAGGATCAGATCAGGAACTTTGCATCATTGGAAGAGAAATAGAAGAAAAGTGTGTGTGTGTGTGTGTGTGTGTGTGTGCATGTGTGTATGTCTGTGGGGTGTGTGTTTGTATGTGCATATTTGTGTGTGTGTGTGTGTGTGTGTGTGTGTGTGTGTGTGTGTGTGTAGGGGTGGAGGACTGTATCACAATAAAGAGCTCTGTAAGTAATGAAGTATGAAGGCAGCCCCGGGGTGTAGTTTTACCTCTCTATATCCCAACTTCCTCCAGACCACCATTCTGAATGTAGAAGAGATACTCACACACCCTCAAAGGTTCAGGGTTACTTGCTGCTGTAGAATGCAGCCAGGGATCTCAGCTCCCTTTTCCACATTTCATTAGCAGGAAATAGAGAGTTAGACCACCGCAAGTCAGCTTCTACAGACTACGTCAGTGACAAGGTTTCTAATACAACAGAATCAATAGAAACAATAGAATGAATGTCTTGGGTTTTTTACTTTGTATTTTTATTAGTATTTTATTTTTTTTAGAGACAAAGATTCATGTTGCCCAGATTGGACTTGAACTCCTGTGCTCAACGCTCTTGGCCTTCTATGTAACTGGGACTACAGGAGATGACACCACATCAAGCAAGAATCAATACATTTTTTAAAGAAATAAAAAATTTGCTGACACCCAGACACACATCAAAGATACACAGGCCTAAAACACATTTTTTCCTCTTTTTGTTGTATTCCTTTGCTTTAATAATATTTTTTAAAATTACAAAATAAATGATGATTTTGGGGGGAAAAGGAAATAACTACTCAGTTATATAAGGCAGATGGAGAAAATGGCCTCATTACCTTCCTGTTTTTTGTCTCCTCACCTAAAAATTTCCCAGAAATGGTCACTGCTCACTGCTAGTGCATAGCTCTCCAGAATGCTTCTGTGTATGCACAAACTTACAAAGGACTTTAAAAATTATATTATTCTATACATGTTATTTGCTGCTTGATCTTTTCATTTAAAAAATGATTGCAGTTATCTTTCTATGCATGTGTATTCACCCCTCTTTCTTTTTTAAAAATGTAGTATAATTTGTTTAACTCCCTCTACTGAGGTTTATTTTAGTTGTCTGTAGTGTTCCATAATTTTTTTTTTTTTTTAGCAGAATCTACCTAAGATTCAGATATGTCTCTAGATTGCCATTTCTTCTTCTTTCTTTTTTTTTTAGAAAGCAGGATTTAGCCGGGCTCGGTGGCTCAGCCTGTAATCCCGCGCCTTTGGGAGGCTGAGGTGAGAGGATTGCCTGAGCCCGCGGGTTCGAGACCCGCCTGGGCAAGCGAGACCTCATCTCTACGATAAATCAAAAAATTAGCCGGATGTGGTAGCACGTGCCTGTAATTCCAGCTACTTGGAAGGCTGAGGCGGAAGGATCGCCGGAGCCCAGCAGGTTGAGGCTGCGGTGGCCGGGAGCGGCCACTGCACACCAGTCTGGGCGACAGAGTGAGACTCCAACTCAAAAAAAAAAAAAAAAAAGCAGGATTTATTGAGAGGTCAGAAAAGCTTCCACAGTGGGAGGGGACCCAAAGGGGTTGCCCTTAGATTGCCATTTCTAACAGGATTTATTCCTAAAGACAAAATTTCAGGGACAACGCATATTTGCAATTGCGATAAGATTTTCAAATATCTTAATATCAACTGTCTACATGAAAGTTAGAAAAGGATCTTGAGAAAAGTTTAAAGTCTACAAGGATTACTCCTGTAAATATTCACAGGTACAATTTTGATAAAGATTTTTTTAATATTGAATAACAAAAATGTGTATGCAACCATCAAAAACAGAAAAAAAGGAATATATAAAATGAAAAACAAGCCTTTATCATTCTACTTTTTTCATTCTCATGATCTTCTTTGCTCTTATAAAACAATAGTTTCTATAAATCTTTAAGATTTGATAGGAAAATCTGAGAATATTTTTTAAATATAGTGATTATGTTCTTGAATATAGTATCACAAACTAAAAACATATTTGTATTTTGGAGAATTAGAATAGTATAAATTATATTTAAGAAAACATTTTAGACAGTTCACAGTATTTGTCTTAATTTTATCTGAAGGAAAAATTGTATTTAAGGTATTACCAAATTTGCTTAAAATATCCCAGATATCAAATATTCCACAAACTGCTTAATATAGAAAGTATATTAGTTTATACTATAGCTACTATGATAGTTTGCACTTTATATTTATCTAAGATCACATCCTTGCTGAAATGCAAATGGCTTTCACAATTTTTTTATTTTTTTATTTTTTTATTTTTACCACTCCCAACTTCAACCATTAAACAAGATCAAGGCACCAAGCACACTGGTTTCATATATTTTTTGAAGCAAGGACTGTAGAAATCGTGTATGATGAAAAGGTTTTAACTCCTGTTTAAAGAGAAAAAGAAATTGTGTGGCTTATTTTTAAAGTGTGCACTCACACACACACAAAGTAGTGGGGTTGAAAGGAGAGAAAAAAGAGTAAAAGTTCATTGGAACCCAATGATTTATTGGGAAAGGCCCAGCAAGCTCACATAAAAACCAAAGGGGGGAAGTGGTCGGACATTGGGTCAAATCTCCATTCACATGTTGTGTAATAAAAGGCTGACTGTAGCCTTTCAGGCTCGCTTCTAGTCATAGACAATAGCAATTGCAGAGCAAGACTAATAACAGGATTTAGCATAAATCCACCACAGGAAGTGAACAGTTGTACTGGCAAATAATTAGCCAGGAAACATTTTATAGCAGCATCAGGATGCGTCCGTGAGCTTTCAAACTCTCAATGCATTTGTGATCATGAAAACATAATTAGTTCTCAGCGATTGTAATTTTTGTGTGTGTTTGTTGTAAGATGGTTCTTTTTCCCTCCTTTCTTTTCACAAGCAGGCCTTATTTTTCCTGTCCTAATTTAGCAGCCCCAGTGAGGGTTTTGAAGTCTCAAGGGAGGGGTTTAGAATGTTCTCTTTTTTCCTCCTGCTGATGCTTTTTTATTGCAAGGTGGATGGTGTTTATTTTGCACAGCTAACAAGTGAGTTCAAAGCAATACGTTGCTCTTGAACTCCTGCCAGATTCCCAAAGCTGAAAGCTCCCCTGCGTGGTAGAACCGACCTGTACTATCAAAGCCTGACTAATTTGCAAAGGAATGTCAAAATGACTGGTGCACTGCATTTTCCACCACCCGCTTCATTTGACACTTAAAGGAAAGCTAAGTGGGAGTGTAAAAGGAAGGAAATTCATTCAAGGCAGCACATCCTATAAGGTGTGAATTAATTTCGGAAGAAAATGGGAGCTCATTGCTTACGGTTTCCATTTTCATCTTCTGCGCTCTTTGTTTTAGTTACTGCTTTAGTAAGGGTTGCTAATAAACATTATGCTTCTGTTCTCACATCACCCATATTAGGAGTAAATGCTGTCATTAAACATGGCTTTGAAATTCTTCGTGTCAAAGTGTCTACATGATGCTGCTTTGTCTGATTTAGTCACACCAGTCAAAGAGCAGCCTCATGAAGAAAAACACAGTCCAGGCCAATATTTTTCTCCTTTCAACACTCTAAAAAATCATTTCCTCAGAGCTGAGAAAGCTATATTTGTGAACACACATAAATTATTATAGGAGGAGACAAGACTGATAAAACAAAGTTCTAAACTTCACATTTAAAAGCATAACTCAGAGATGATGTTTGGAAATTCAATTCAGCTCACATAAGCATTAAGACTAAACTGAAGATCACAGAGTCTATAAAGATCAAATAGGAGACTTTGATTTCATTTAGTCTGATTCCTTTTTTTTTTCTTTTTTTTTTGAGTTGGAGTCTCACTCTGTTACCCAGACAGGAGTACAGTGGCCGCTCCCGGCCACCGCAGCCTTGACCTGCTGGGCTCCGGCGATCCTTCCACCTCAGCCTTCCAAGTAGCTGGAACTATAGGCGCGTACTACCACACCCGGCTAATTTTTTTTTTTTAAAATTGTAGAAATGAGGTCTTGCCAAGTTGCCCAGGCAGGTCTCGAACCTGCAGGCTCAGGCAATTCACTCACCTCGGCTGAGCCACCGAGCCCGACCCTAGTCTGATTCCAATCTCTGTGTTCTAGTTGCATTTTATAACTCAAACTATATTTAAAACGTATCTTGAAAATATGCCATTGGGATATTAACCCAAATAAGTTCATCCACAAGTCATTTCTTTATGCATTGATTCTAGAGCTTTGTTATTACTTTGGATTGTTTTCCTAATGAGTTTGCCAGGATTTACATAAATTACCATTGTCATCACCTAGGTGAACAGGAGTCTCACCTTCAAAGATTGTCCCATTTGCATGAATATTGACCATACGTTTATTTAATGTGACTCTCTACCTAACACTGAACTTCATACCTCAACAGGCAGTTGGCCACTAAAAGTGCACATTATCTCTGTTATCAAAATATGAGGTAATCTGGAGGTAAAGCTTCTAGCAATGCCTCAGTTGCTGGGAAGTGAATTACCAACTGTGGTCATGCTGCAGTTGTCTAAAAACTGAGTTAATGTCAAACTGAGTGCCATGCTGCTGAGGGATAAAGGCGAGAGTCAGATTGACCCAGGTTTGCCTTACAACTGGAGCACTTGCTAGTTCTCTGTAGCCACTAATTAATTAACCTTTCAAAGGCCTAGCTTCATTATATGTACAACAAGGCTAATTTTACCACCTAACCTGTGGTTTACTGCACTCAGTACTGTGAATGTCAGATAATAAACACTTAATAAATGTAAACTATTACAAAATCAAAGCAGTTTGGAAATGATATGCTGCAAGAATCAGATGAGCTTAAAACACAGGAAATACCTTATCTTGTGGAACAGGAATCTGGGGATAAAGCAGCCTCCAAATTTGGTATGACCAAGTTTTCAGTTTTGTCTTGCAATGCTCTTTGTCCTCTTCTGTGGATTAGTCTTCAGTCTAGCTTCCCTCATGGTTACAAAGTAGCTGCCATCAATGACCACAATAAGTTACTTCTTTGTTCAAGTCCAGCAGAGAAGAAAGTTCTTCATCCATGATATAAAACTCCTTTCTGCAGTATGACTGGGGACAACTTAAGCTCAGTACCCATTACTGTGACATGATGGTGGTCACTAAATAAAATGTTGCACTGCTCATCTTACTCCTGGTTTCCTAAGACAGTTTTTAGCCCGGGGGAAGAGACCTCCTTAGTTAGTCTATACCATTGAGGATCTCACCTGAGAGCTGCATGTGGAAGTCATCTTCCCCTGATTCATATGAGCAAGGAACAGAAGGGTGGATGCGTAGAAGAACTTAGGGTTTTGCTAGAAAGAGTCTGAAAGGAATTACAGGGATCTATCAAGGTCCCGGAATGACAGAAATGGTGCACTCAAACTGAGTAGTTTAATAAAGTTCTAATTACAAGGAAGGGTAGATTTTCTTCTTTTAGTCACAACTAGGAGCTGTTCCCAGTCTTAAACACGAAGGGATAAAGGAAGAAGTAATTACCACAACCCAGGAAAAAAAGGACTATGAATAAGCCACCTGCCAGAAGTATGACCTTATCAAGTTCCTTATCAAGGAACTCAGCCAGTCCTTCACCCATCCTCAGTAGTTTTACAACAGATATTTGCAAGAATTGCTGTGGTATCACTCTCCTTCCACTCCCCAGTTTCTTGCCAGTGCCTCCTCTTGGTGGAACACAACCAGAAGCCAGAGGACAAGGGAGCCTGTGATGCAGTTCATGGAGGTCAGCATCTTGGCACAGAGTGAGACAAAGGGACAAATGAAAGATATTCCAAACAATAACGTAAGACAGGCCGCTTCTGGGTAAGCAAACAACTCAGTGCCATAATTATTCTGTAAGACAGAACAAAAATAGAAAAGAGAGAAAAAGAGAGAGAAAAAGTAGAAATAGAAGTGCTAAAGAAGGGTGGAGACCAAGAAGGGAAAGAAAACACTTTTTAGTAAACAGAAATAGATTGGAAACCCAAGACTTAAACATGATGTAAAAGGACTGCACATTTTGCTAAACAGAAGGAAATTAATATTGTCAGAGGCTGTAGACGGCAATCAAAGACAACTCCCTTGGAAAGAGATGCATTAATTCATCCTGCAAATATGTTTAAGTACCTATTCTGAAAAGCAATATGGAGGGGAGAGAGTACTTAAAAACTGGAATTTCGGGCTAGTTTTTCTGGTTTTATATCGTGAAGTGACCACTTACGAGCGAACTCAGGCATATTACTTTAGTTCTCTGTCTCCCCTTCCTCAACCGTCAAGCAGAGCCATTAATGAGACTTTTCTTATGAGACTGTCTGAGAGTTAAATGATCTAAAACACGTGAAACACCTTGAATCACCGGGTACATACTAAGTGTACAATAGATGTTAGTTTTTCTTATTACCCAGTACTGAACATTGTGCTGGGTTTTTTTTTTTAATATTTCCTTCTGGAGCTTACTTTCTGGTAGAGAGAGATATAAGATCTATACATAAATAAGCTCACTGGCATGTTATAGACGGCATGATAAACTTTTGGTCAAGTACAGATGAGTGAAAAGAGGAAAAAATGGTCAAAGAGTTTGGATCAGATGTTTATCCAGGGGGTAACCTTCAATTTGAGTCTTGAATGAAGATTAGGTACTTTCCAGAATGAATTGAGATAACATGGAATTGAAAGAATTGAAATAGCATGGAATATCAGGGCAACTGAGTACTGCTTAGAGGAAGAGGGAGAAAACAAAAGAGTGAGTTGTAAAAACTGTGACTAGAGGGACACATTGAAGGAAGATGGCTTATAGATCATGCTGAAGAGATTGTCCCTTCCCCCATCCTTTTATTTTTAAAGCAATGGGAAGGCAGGAAAACTGTTAGAGCAAAAGTGTGACTTTACCATATTTTTCCATAGAAAACATTCATTATAGATGGATAGTGTAAAAAGCATCGTGGGTGCTCTTAGTGGATGGAAAGAACTGGTGGAGTTACCAAAGCTTCAGGCAAAAGAAATTGGTAGTTTGTACTAGGATGCTAGTGGTAAAAAGTCAAGTCATATTTGGGAGGTAAAATCATTGTCTTGGTAACAGATTAGATGAGAAAGACAGAAAAGGGGTTAAGAATGATGCTGAAAGAAGAGCAGATTTGGGATAAAGATTGAAAGGTTGTTGTTTGGCCATATTAAAATTTAGGTGACTTTGAGAACTAAAGACAAGATAGAAAATAGGCAGTCAAGTGATAGCAAATAGATTATACCAAATATGAGTCTAAAAGTCAGAGCAGAGATTTAGGCCAGAAATAAATATTTGTGAATCTACTCTGCATAGTTGGTAGTTGAATTCCTTTTTATTTTTCTTTTCTTTTCTTTTTTTCCCTGCAAAAAAGCTTTATTTTTATTTTGTCCAGGGCTTGGAAGAGGGCTCCAGGATGGTTAAAAACATGCCTAGCGGCTGGAGGGGGAGTCTCAGGCAGAAGCCCTGATAATTTGAGAGGGACCCTCCACCCTCCCACGGCATTTCCTAGTCGTGCTTGAGGGTGAGCCTTTCTAAGAGATACTCGCCCAGACCAGCCTCAGCTGGCCAGCCTGCAAAGGTTGGTCAGGTGGTCGTCCATCTTCCTGATGAGTTTCACTTCCTCATCTGGGAAGCAGTTCTCCAGGAAGTCACAGAGACTGGGATCTGCGCGAACAGATCCCGGAGGATGAAGACCCAAAGGGCTTGGTTCAGGTTCTTCTCCAGGGCCATGGCGGTTTCCATGGCATCCATGGTTTTACCGCACTCGTCTTGCGACGTGTCTCCATAGTCTGGAAGAGGGCGCGGGCCCGCGCCCCGCTGGTTTTGCATCTCTTCAAAGAGAGCTGGGTGCCCTCGCGCTGCTTCTCGGCCAATTCGAAAGAAGCTGAGAATAACTAGTAGGTAGCAAAAGACTCAGAAAGGAGTATTCTAGAAGCCAAAAAAGAAGAAAATTTTTAAAAGAATTAACTTTTCAAGAGTTAAAAAAATCCTACTGAACACATTTGTACACTTACTGCATACCTGGCATTTCTCCAAGTTCTTTAGGTATATAGGTCATCTTGTTTTCCAGTCATCCCGTGTAAATCATATCTGTAAAAATTAACTTCATTTTTACAGACAAGAAAACTAAATCATGGAGAATAAAATAATTTGTCCAGGATCACACAACTTCTAAGTGGTAAAGACAGAATTTGAACCCAGATGCATCTAATTCTAAAATCTGTAGCGATTGTTTGTCTATAGTTGCGAAGTCCTATGATTTTGGCCTTCAGAAGATAATAAGTCACTTTTCCCATAATGGTTTTTTTGCAATATTGCAAACAGAAACAAAGAGTTTTATAATAGGTTCAAAAGAGCACAGCCAGGGAGACAGCAAAGACAACAAGTGATTTTAATAACTAACAAATGGAAACATCACAAATTCTCAAAATAGGAGAATCATTACATACATTTTGAGTTAGTTAAGAGGTACAAAAATACAGTTATATAAAAGGAATAAGTTAGAAGGAATAAATACTGTAGGGAAATTATAGTTAAAAGCAATTAATTGTATATTTCAAAATAATCAGAAAAGAATTGTAATGGTCTTCACACAAACAAAAGGTAAATGTTTGAAATAAGCCATTTCTAAATTACCCTGATTTGATCATTACACATTGCATGCAGGTATCAAAATATCACATGCATCCCCAAAATATGTACAGCTGTTATATATCAATCTTTTTTTAATTCTGGGAAAATAAATAAATAAAATATCACAAATGGTTAAAACAGAAGTACATTTTCAAATGACAGTGTGATTAAATATCACGCAGTCACTAAAATTAGGTTTTTGCAAGAATATTTGGTGATATTACATACTTACTCTGTAATAGCTAATTTAAAAAGTAGAATATAAAATGACACATATGATGTGAGCTCCATTATTTTAAAAAAAGTATGACCATTTCCATGTAAAGGAAATTCCAAGATAAGTTAAACAAATAGTCACTTAATATGAATGGTATAATTTTGGGTTGTTTTCATTTTCTTAAAACACATAAAATGATGCAGTACATAATAATTCTTTGGTCAATAATGGACTACACATGTAACAGTGGTCCCTAAAGATTATAATGAAGCTGAAAAACTCCTGTCATCTAGTGATATCATAGTTGTCATAATGTCCTAGCAAAGCACATTACTCACATGTTTGTGATGACGCTGGTATAAACAAACCTACTGTGCTACCAGTCGTGTAAAAGTCTAGCACATACAATTAAATATAGTACATAATAAATAATAATGATAACAAACAACTATGTTACTGGATTATGTATCTACTAGACTTACTTTTTTATCATTATTCTAGAGTGTGCTCTATCTAGTTTTAACAAAAATCTTTAACTGTAGAACAGTCTCAGGAAGGTCCTTCAAGAGTTTTTTCCAGAAGTAGGCATTGTTATCATACAGATGAGATCTCCACCGTAAGCAGTAAAGAGGCATTATCGGTCTTTACACAAAATCAGATGATTTCAAGTCATTTTTGTCTCAATACTTATTGGCCCTGAAGACCTTCCAGTGGGACCAATGTGGAGATGGAAGACAGTGATATTAATGATCCTGATCTTGTGTAGACCTAGGCTAATGTGTGTGTTTGTGTCTTCGTTTTTAACAAAAAGTCTTAAAAAATTTTTTTTTTTTTTTGAGTTGGCGTCTCACTCTGTTGCCCAGACTGGAGTGCAGTGGCACGCTTCCTGCCATTGCAGCCTTGACCTGCTGGGCTCCGGCGATCCTTCTGCCTCAGCCTTCCAAGTAGCTGGAACTACAGGCACGTGCTGCCACATCCGGCTAATTTTTTGATTTATTGTAGAGATGAGGTCTCACCAAGTTGCCCAGGTGGGTCTCAAACCTGTGGGCTCAGGCAATCCACTCACCTCGGCCTCCCAAGCGCAGGATTACAGGCTGAGCCACCGAGCCCGGCCTAAAATTTTTTTTAAAGTTTAAGAATAGAAAAAGCCTACAGAATAAGAATATAAAGAGAAAATATTTTTGTACAGCTGTATTTTAAGCTGTGTTATCATTACAAAATCAAAATTTTTAAAATTAAAAAGGTATAAAGTTTAAAAATTACAGTAAGCTAAAGTTGATTTATTATTGACAAATTCGTTTTATAAACTTAGTATCTACAGTATTATACAGTAATGTCCTAGGCCTTCACATTCATTCACCACTCACTCACTGACTCACCCAGAACAATGTATAGTCCTGTACGTGTCCTATATAGATGTATCGTTTTTATCTTTCAGACCATACTTTTACTGTACCTTTCTATGTTTGTATATGCTTAGCTACACAACCACTGTATTACAATTGCCTACAATATTCAGTACAGTAACTTGCTGCACAGGTTTGTAACCGAGGAACAATATGCTATCTCATATAACCTAGGTGTGTAGTAGGCTATATCACCCAGGTCTATGTAAGTACTCTCTATGGTGTTCATACAGCAATGAAATTGCCTAATGAAGCATTTCTCAGAGCTTATCCCCATCACTAAGCAATGCATGACTATACATAATTTCTAATTTTCAACAATAAATATGTACAGTTTATATCCAAAGGAAGTGATGAAAGTAATTTTGTACAGATTAAGTTTCTACTTTTTATTTTAGTTGTTTATTTTCTATAAAAATATTTGTGCATATGTGTATACATACATATACAAACTTATTCTATGTTTAATCCTTTTAAAGATGTTCCTGAGATTAGAAAAAAATATTTACAGTTTATTAAAAAATGCCTGATTTTTTTAAAGGAAGTATTTATTTCAGGAAATGGTTAAAATATTATAAATCACCAGCTACAACTTAAGTCTTAATAATGTTTAAAATGCCTGTAGGTGCAATGGCTCATCTTTATGGTACAGGATAAAGTGTGATGTGATCGCAGATAACAAGGAAAGTAGAATTTCACAGTCTTGCACTAATTAGTTTTACTTGGCCCAACTTCATTCAGCAATAAAGATGGGGTTTTTTAGCCAGGCACAGTGGCTGACAGCTGTAATCCCAGCACTTTGGGAGGCAGAGGCAAGAGGATTGCCTAAGCCCATGGGTTTGAGACCAACCTGGGCAACATGGCAAGACCTCTTCTCTACAATAAATCAAAAAAATTAGCTGGGCATGGTGGCACACGCCTGTAGTTCCAGCTACTTGGAAGGCTGAAGCGGAAGGATGGCCTGAGCCTAGCAGGTCGGGGCTGCAGTGGCCATGAGTGTGCCACTACACTCCAGCCTAGGCAACAGAATGAGACTCTGACTCAAAAAAAAAAAAAAAAAAAAAAAAAAAGATTTTTACTGGCCTCCTTTCTAGTTTACCTTTGCTTTTCTTTAGACCATCACAGGGATATTTCTCTCATGATTCTTGATTCTTGGGAGTGGATTAACATTAATGCATGGGCCTTTAATAATCAGACCCTGGTCTAAATTGCTAAATACCTGATTTAGTGGTGTTTTTATACATTCATTCACAGAATCAAAGTCTGCCATATTCAATTAAATAAGTGATTATCGGATGCTTTTTATGTACCAGTCATGGTATAACAAAATAAATAAGACAATGCCATTATCTTTAAAAGGCTCACACACGTGAACAAAGGACAACACAAAGTAGATGTGGCCATACACATGCTGCTGAATTGGGAATAGAATGAGCATTCAGGAGTCAGAGAAAATTTCAGATCACAGATGGCTCCTTGAGTGGTACTTAAAGTCTGAGTAGTCACTCACCATACAAACAAGGTAGAGAGGGATATTTTAGTGAATGCTAACAGTGTGAGCAAAAACGTGGAAGCATAAAAATACCCAATGTGTTTAGAATATGTGATTAGTTTGAGGAGAACTTAGGTACAGGAGAAGGTGTAATTTGAGACGAATTCCATTGTATCTCATGTTATACATGGCTCTCTATATTGTGAGCAGTGAAGGGGCATTATCAGTCTTTAATCATTAAATCAGATGATTACAAGTAAGATTTTCATTACAGAAAGAAAATTTTAGTGATGCTAACAGAGGAAACTGAGCACAAGTAGAGTTGTCAGGAGGCTCAGAAGGGATAAGGAACCAAATCAGGATACTGGGATAGAATGATGTAATAAATGGGACTGGCTTGAAAGATGATTCTTGATGAGCAGACAGACTTAGGAGTAAGGCCAAAGGAGAAGTTAAGTGTAGCACTTCCTTCTCACTGGACTCAAGCTTCCTAAGACATGTCCTCCACTCTTGAGGCCAGTTGTCACATATTTGCTGATATCTCCCAGACTTGTATCTTCAGGAAAGGCACGTGTTATCGAGTGGATTCCTGTGATAACCACCTGGATGTCCTACAAGCATTTCAAAGTCAACATGTTGGATTAAAACAAACACCCTTCTTGACTACACTCTGTGCTCAGAAGATGGCATCTTCCCAGAGTCATTCATGAGTCCTTTTGCCTTCTCCCCTCATTCACTTAATCACCAAGTCTAGTTGATTTTTACCCTTGAATTTTTTTTTAAATATGCCCTTGCCATTCTCTCAATACTTCTAATACCTCTGAGTCATCCATTTCCTTGAACACTACTCCTTCTTTGACTTCATACAATTCATCAAAAAGCTCTGCCAATTTTATCTCCTAAATCATTTTAATTCCATCTTTGTTCAGGTCAGCACCATTTCTCAGTTTTATTATTTGATTGCTTTGCAACCTCTAACCAGTTCAGTTCCTCAAAGATTTTCCCCTGGACTATTATATTAAGATGCCTTTAAATGACTTCTCCCCTTCCAATTCAGTTCATCTTCCATCCCTTCCTCTAAGCAAGCCATCAGAAACAGATCAGCCACATCACTTGACTGTGTACGACCTTTCATTGTCTGTCACCAAAAGGATGAAGGCCAAGATCATCAACAGAGCTGACAAGGAATATCCTCTAAGCCTCCACTCCCTCTTCCCACCATCAATTCCCACCACTCCAGGTTTCATTAAGTAGTTTCTAATTACATACATTAGAATAACCATAAGTACAAGTTACCAAAATCAAGGCTATTTAGTCATTTCCTGTTCTTTTATGAGCAACCTCTGGTTCTTCAATACCTCTAATTATTGAATCAGAATATGTTATATGTTACAACGCTCAGCAAAATCACACAGTCGTCAAGTAGTCTCGGATAACAATAAATACAAATGTAGTGCTAAGGCTCTGTTTTAAGATATTGATACTTTAATACCATGTCCACAATTGAATTAGAGAACAATTATTATGATTCAAACTAATTGGTTTATTATTTTTAATATATATTTATTTGAGTTGGAGTCTCACTCTGTCACCCAGGTTGGGGTGCAGTGGCACACTCATGGCCACCCCAGCATCGACCTGCTGGTCTCAGGCTATCCTTCTGCCTCAGCCTTCCAAGTAGCCAGAACTACAGGCGTGCACTACCATGCCCGGCTAAATTTTGATTTACTGTAGAGATGAGGTCTTGCCAAGTTGCCAGGGCTGGTCTCAAATCTGCAGGCTCAGGTAATCCACACTCCTTGGCCTCCCAAAGTGCTGGGATGACAGGCTGAGCCACCGAGCCTGGCCATTATTTTTAATCTTAAATAAAAAGAACAATAATGATAATAATGATAGCTACCACGTATTGAAGACTAACAATGGCCCTGATGTTGATAAGTTCTTCATCAATATTAAAAGTTGAGTATCCCTTATCCAAAATTCTTGAGACGAAAAGTATATTGAATTTCACATTTTAGAATATTTGCATTTACTGAGATATCTTGGGATGGGACCCAAGTCTAAACATGAAATTTTTGTTTCCTATACACCTTATACATGAAGATAATTTTATAGAATACTTTTGAACAATTATGTGAAGAAAGTTGTGACTGTGTTTTGTCTGTGCCTTGTTACATAGGGTTAGGAGTAGAATTTTCTACTTGTGGCTTTTGGATTTTGGAGCATTTGGGATTACAGAGTTTCAGATTAGAGATGTTCAATCTCTGTCTCAACAGCTCTCAACTATGTATCATTGTTCCCATTTTACAGATAAAAGGATTAAGTCTCAATGAGACTCAGGATCTTCCTAAAAACAGTAATGCCAAAGCAAAGAGTCAACCCAAATCTCTAATTCCAAGGCTTATTCTCTTGGCACCATGACACAGTACTTAATACAATTTTATTAAATATGTGAATAAGTACATTAACTATAATTTAAAAGTATACAAAATTATCTTTAATTGCATGATTAAATTCATGCCTTATTCTTATTTATTTTGTGTAAAATAAGTTGTCAAAGCTTGTAACACAGTAATGTCCAAAGGGTACCAACATAATATCTTTTGTTGTGGTGGTTTTTGAATCAGATTTTCACTCTGTCTCCCAGACTGGAGTGCAGTGGCATCATCATGACTCACCATAACCTCAACCTTTTGGGCTCAGGCAATCCCTCCACTTCAGCTACCCAAGTAACTGGAACTAAAGGTGCATACCATCATACCCAGCTAATTTTTAATTCTTTTGTAGAGATGAGATCTCGCTGTGTTGCCCAGGCTGGTCTTGAACTTCTGGGCTAAAGTCATCCTCCCTCCTCGACCTCCCAAAGCCCTAGGATTACAGACATGAGCCACCACACACAGCTGGAACATAGTATCTTTAAATTTGCACTTGTCTATAAAAATTTACAATCAAGGTCGGGCATGGTGGCTTAAGCTTGTAATCCCAGCACTTTGGGAGGCCGAGGCAAGAGGATTGCCTGAACCCAGGGGTTCGAGATCAGCCTGGGCAACTTGGTAAGACCTCATCTCCACAATTAAAATAAAAAATAAAAAAATAAGCCTGGCGTCCTAGTGTGCACCTGTAGTTCCAGCTACTTGGAAGGCTGAGGCAGAAGGATCACCTGAACTCAGCATGTTGAAGCCACAGTGACTGTGAGCATGCCACTGCACTCCAGCCTGGATGATAGAGTGACATGCCAACTAAAAAAAAAAAAATTAAAATCAATTGCATATTAGGTTACTTTTTAAATTGCCTATCAAAAAACAATCTTAAACATACCTGTGTATCTAACTGTGTGTTTCATGTGAGCCTCAAACATTTAAAAACTTCCTCAGAGAAGACTTTCTTAACTTCCCTCTGCACATACAGCTAGGATTAGCTCCCCTTCCGTACAATATTGCAACACTCCATCCTCTTCCTTTATACCATTTTTAGCAATTGTAATTTAATTTTTTTCTTACAATTATTTCTGCAGGAATATCTCCCACCAAGAGATTAAGAATCCCACTGGTGGAAGGAACTTGTTTGCCTCCTTTACTTCGACTCCTGTCACCTAGCCCTGTGCTTGGCACAGTATTTGTGCTTTGTACCCATCAGATAAATGGCATGCACAAAAGAAGCAAGGAATACAGATATGGGAAAACATTTTGAAAGTTAGCAGTTAGCAAATATGGATCACAGGAATTGAGGAATGGGAGCAATCTAGAGAAATGAAAATCTAATTCTAGAAAACCATGGATGTCATGCTAAGGAGTTATAAACATTAATTATCAGAAAGTGCAATGAATAACACAGTGGATTGAGTCTTGTGATAGAAGACAGCTGATTAGCAATTTGATTCCTGTAAGTTCCTAGTTACTTTTTTAAATAACTTTTTTTAAAAAACAGCTTGACTTAACAATTTGAAAATTCCCCTGATAATTACTACATATTTTTTACCTGCTGATTTGTGATAAAAACCTTAACCACATGTAAGCACTCTCTAAGACAATATTTACCTGGCTCTCTCATATAACTTTCCCAAACCTCTGCACTCATGAAATAAAAGGCCTTCACAGTCACATCTTATAGTTTCTGCTTTGTCTGATGTATGTATAAGACGAGACTATGGTACAGAGTGTGATCAAGAATAACGCAGGAGGCATACATTTTCTAAATGATGTCATTGTTCTTTGTACAGCTGACAGGAATGGGACATGCTCAGCGGGCCTCATTTTCTTCATTTGAAAAACTAGCCAGTCATGAATGGAAAAACAATTCATGAAATCCAATAACATAGCTTTTTTTGTTTGGTTGTTTTGAGTCAGAGTCTCACTCTGTTGCCCAGGCTGGAGTGCAGTGGCACCTTCAGGGCCACTGCAGTCTCCACCTGCTGGGCTCAGGTGATCCTTCTACCTCAGCCTTCCAAGTAGGTGGAACTGCAGGCACCTGTCACCATGCCCAACTAATTTTTCTTGATTTAATGTAGAGACAAGGTCTCACTAAGTTACCCAGGCTGGTTTCCAATCCCTGGCCTCAGGCAATCCTCTTGCCCCTTGGCCTCCCAAAGTGCTGGGATTACAGGTGTGAGCTACCATGCCTAGCAGCTTAGCTTTTTTTTTTTTTTAATAGGATTTATTAGAGGACAGAAAAGCTCCCACAGTGGGAGGGGACTTGAAGGAGTTAGGGGTTGCCCAACTTAGCTTTTTTAGCTTATACATTTTTATCATAATGTAAGAATCAATGATTATAGAAAAAAATTGTGAAGAGCATAAGTTTTTAGTACAGGTGAAAATTTACAGCCACATTCAAGGTTACAAAATCGCATGTATGATCTAAAACAAGATAATTGTTTTCTAGGTTCTTAGTTATCTTGTCATTGTCTGATTACTTATTGTGGTAGTCAGCCTCCCAGACAGGTCCAGTGATCTTCACTATTTTGTGTTCACATCCTTCTGTGACCCTCTCCCACATTGTACCAAGTTGGTCTGTGAGCCCAATAGTAAATAGTAAAAGTAATACTATATCCCTTCTGAGATTAGGTTTTAACAAGCTTTGGCTTGTTTTGGAGTTGCTCTCTCTCTTCTCTTTCTCTCTCTCTTCTCTTTCTCTCTCTCTCTTCTCTCTCTCTCTCACACACACACACACACACACACACGCGCACGTGCACATACACATGCACACGTGCACACATTTGGGATTGGCAAGTTGACAATGACATTGACTCAGCCAATGGTAAAGTCCATATGGCAAGAAACTGAAGTCTCTGGCCAGCAATGAAGAACTGAAGCCTCCCAATAACTACGCTAGTGAACTTGGAAGCAGAGCCTTCAGCCAAGTCTTGAGATGGCTTACAACCTATCTGCTATCTCCAGAGAGACCTTAACTCAGAACCAACCAGATCAGCTGCTACCACACTCCTGATCCTCAGAAATTGTGACATCATAAATGTTTTAATGTGCTAAGGTTAGAAATAATTTCTTACACAACACTTACCTCAGGAAATTTTATGAAGGTAAAATAAAAGAAAATGCTCAGAAAAAATGATTTTTTAAAAAGTACTATCTAAAAGTCAACATATTGTTATGTGTAATTCCATCTCCCACTAACTCTGATAGTAGGCGTCTAAAGAGAGATTTCAGCATAATGAATTCAGCTATGAAAATGTTCTCCTCAATTTTAGTAAAATAAAAGATCTCTGAAATATCACAAGCTGTGTTCATTATTATGGACAACCTCTAATTTATTTTGTCCTGCCTCACCATGAAAATTGACCTTTAGTGTTTTGCATCCATAGGAAATAAAAAAAGAGAAATATTTACTTTTCCTCAATAAGGATATATTACTGTATAACACTAAGAAGATAATGATCTTGCTGGGATAAAAAAATTTCAATGTTACATTCATAATTTCAGCACTTGATTTAAAATAGATCCAATGTGTGACCATCACATATGCATTGACAGAAATATCCCCAAAGAAATATCTATCTTTTAAAGTAGCTAACAGTTTGGCATGATTTTTTCTAACTGAAACTGGTAATATCTTTAACCGCCACTGTGTAGGGAAGAAAAAATCATGTCATTATCTAAAGTAACTTTGAGATGAAAAATTGTAATAGCATTTAATGCTTTATAGCTTTAAATTACAGGATTAATATATTTCAGAAATGATTTAAACTTCAGGATTAATATAATTCTAAAAGTGGTTAAAAGAAAACCATTTCTGGCAATAGATGGTCTACAACAATATGCCTCATTTATGACTCATTTTCCACATGAAAAAAAAGTTTTGACAAACACATTTAGAAGAAGTAAACTGTAACACATAAGCCAAAGAAATGAAAGTCTCTTATAAAACTGCAAAACACCATATAAACAACAGGTATTATAATATTGGCAGTGTTATTATGAAAGTAAACCATGAAATGGCATTTGGAGGAAAATGTGGACAGTGAGAAAACAAGAGCTACATAAAAGAATGAGGGAGGAAATTTAGACTCAGACATGTCAAGAGCAATGTCCTTCTTAACCACTGAGAAAAAAAAAACCCATTTCCATCAGAAGAACAGATTTAAATGGTTTAACATTGAAAGATTGTAATATTCTGAAAGATGGAAATCTTGAAAAGATCTGTGAATAATAAATGCTAGGATTTGCTAGGAATTGAAAATAGAATAAAGGGCGGAGAAAGGACCAGGAAGAGAAAACTGAGGTAAAGAATGCTTCTTAACAATATGATTTGAATTTAAACCCAGAACATCTGCTTTTTATAAAAATCTGAGTGTATTAACTCACAACAAAGAAACATGTTGACTTGCATCTTCAATTGCAAGAAAGAAATAAAAAGCTTATTAGAAGAGAAACACTATCTTGAGGACAATAAAATTTCTCTGACTGAAAAGGGAGCCTCTTAGAGACCAGTAGCAGCTGTATATACATCTTTCAAAAGATACTTATGTGAAAGAATTTAAATCAGACTTAGACCATTCATTTTGGGTAATAATCAATTGACTGTATCTGTAAAACTATGTTCGTACCTATTTTTCAATCCTACTGTCATTTCAGAACCTGGCATGACAAAAATAAAGACCTCTTACATTAAAAAAAAGTTAACTTTTAAATAAGATATTCTCTCCAAATGGGTGTAAAGAAAGACTTGATCCTTCTTAGTTAGCCGAAAAAGGAAAATCTAAATTCCAAAGTTGTGTGAACTTCAGTTTTCTTCTTCACTCAAGGCAATAAACTATTTTTTTGGTAATAATTGCTAATAGAGTATCTACTCTCTGTCAAGACAACTTTTAAACTGTATTTTCAGGGAATTGCACTATTTATTTTGATTAATTTCTGGGAATAAAATACATTTATTATAAACTTATTCAAGTTCTGGGAAAAATATCTAAATTAATGTTTACTTCCTGAGAATACAGTTTTTTCCCTCTCAGAAAATTTTATTGCCCTCAGATAACTTATTGGTTTGCTACATCTGGTTATATTTATCTTTGATTTTGTATCTAGTAAAATTACTATTTTCAAACTTGGTTTTACAAATCACTGTTTATAATACATCCAAGTCCTCTACCATATGACATATGATTTAGAAAAACAATAAACTTTGCTAGGATCTGAATATCCTATGACCACATAATATCTTTTGTGCATCAGGTCAGCACACCCTGGAAAAATGAATCTGACTAGAAGAAGCGTATAGGGGAAGAGGAACAAGATGGAGCAATTCCACCCATCAACTGCAGTGAATAAAAGTTTTGCAGTACTTCGCTGGCATCATTCCAGCCAGGCTGATGAATTTTCAGCTATCCCAAGTACCCTGATGGCTTGAATTGTCTACTTTACTGTCCAAATGATTGGCTACTTGCCAAACCACAACTTTGCTTTAGAAAGAGCTCCTCAAGTGAAGTGGAGAGTTAAGACAATTATTGAGATAATTCAGTCCAAAAGAAATGCATTGAGAAAACCTGCCTTTTTTTAACTTTATCAAGATTGGTATTGTCTACATGGATGAAACTCATTGCACAATTGTATTTTACCTCCACAGACACTTTCTTTGTGTAGAGTGTAGACCTGACTTCATCCTGCTATCTAATACTGAGCAGTTCTTAGTTTAATTGCCTCCTAACAAAGTTTTTCAGAGGCATATCTGTGTTAACATACAACAAAGATAGCTTTTCTGCTATCTATCATAACTCATTGTGAAATATTTATTGGAGTGGTTTTTCAAAAGCCAAAGTAGTTTGGTTGACCACGGCAATGACCAATTATTTTGTTTACCTTATTTGAAGATCATCTGTGGTCTTTTGCAAGAGGATTTAACATTTCATCTAAACAATATTTGGAAAAATACATATATATTCTGTATTTATATGTGTGTGTTTTTAGAGTGATAAAAATTGATATTTCTCCTCAAAGCTCTATTTTCATCGAAGAAAGTCAATAATTCTTTAAATTTGAAAATGGGCTAGAGATAGCAATAATTTTATAAATATGGAAACAAACTAGAAATAGAATGACATAAATAAAATATAAAAATTCTGCATAAGTCTCCCAGATATATGAGCCAATAAGGTCTCCATATAAGTTATAAGTGCTCTTAAAGTAATTATTATGTAAATCAAATATGTTTTCCATATTAACTTATAACAGAACTTATTCTATGCTTAAGTGTTATAAGGCTCTTCACAATGATCTACATGTTAAGAGCTTTTATAATTGCCCACTCTTTCATCAGCATTCATGGTAGTCACAAAGAATATCCACAAATATTCTGATGGTTCTCTTCCTAGGCACATGATATGTTTGGAACAAAAAAGTCACTTGTTTGGCCAGAGAAATAAGCACAGAAGTAGTGTCTGCAATTTCCTTGATAAAAATTGAAATGCTTCTGTGATTCTCAACAACCCCTTGCCAGTGCCTTGATGATCATGGAAGTTCTTATCATGATAGTGTTCTCTTCTGCCTGAGTCCCAGAGTAACTAGCATGAGTAAAACCCACCTGCAGAACAACTTGAGAAATGTGAAAAAAAATTATTTTGTTACATCACTGAGATCTTGGACTTGTTTGTTGTTGCAGCATAACCTAGCATCTCCTGACTGATATACCAATTGTTTCTTTCAACTTGCTATTGTTAGTCTGGAAAAGCATAAAGCTAATTTGTTGTTCATTTGTTTTTTTAAAAAAAAACAAAAGGGAGGTGATGAGAAAGGAAGGGAGAAAAAAGAAGAGAGATACCTTTATGCTGTTGCTACTGCTTCTTACCTTTTTTTTTTTTAAATCATTTTCCATCTTCCTATGATAAAGCTTGAGCACCAAGATGGGATTTTACAAAATCAGGATCAAGGATGAGGGAAGGTCAACTGTCCATAGAGAATATAAACATGGATGCTTCCCATTTAGGATTCAATAGAAATATTCTTATTTGCTATATTGGAAATATAGTGGAAAAACTCAACTTGTTCTAGGATATGAAGTATCTTCTCTTGTTTACTATTAATAACTCTGAAGATCTTGCCTGAATTATGTGAAATTATCATTTTTATGGGTCAAAATGAATGTATACTTGCAAAACTCCTTCAAGGTAATTACTTCTGACTCCCTCATATAACATTAGAAAGAATATTAATTCCACAAGAAATACTCATGAGTCACTTAGACTGAGAAACTGAGATACATTAGTTATTTCCATAAATATTTTCTTTTTTTTATAATATGAATATCTTCATAGAGGCCCATTATCTCACTGTGTTGTCACAACAACCATGGTAGGACAGCAATTAGTTTCTCCCCTTACTAGAGTAAGTTCAGAGAGTAGAAATCAAGAAAGAACCAAGGTCATCAGTTCTAACACAGCATGTGACACCCATAATAAAAGGTTCCATGTTTACCAATGAGACAAATGTGTTTTAAGTTATACATGATGCCAAAATAACTATTTAATGCAAACAGTCTCTTTAAGAATAAGAAAAGAGCTCATCAATTATTTACTAAAGTCTACTGTTTTAGTGAATTAACGAATTCAGTACCAATGATATAGCCACTTAGATACATCAGCTTTATAAAACACCTGGTCCCCTCCCCTTCCTAAATACTTCTAAACTCTCCCTGAAAAGAGTTTCATGCCTCAAAATGTCTATTTCAATTGTAAATGCCCAGGTTACATGAAAATGTGCTTGCCTGTGTGTATATGTATATAATGTCTTTGTGAATATATATAATATTTTTCACCAATTCATGTTAATCTTTCTAATTTCTGAATTTTGAATAATTCCAAAGTTCACTCCTAGAATCTCTATTTATTTCTGTCTGCACTCACTCTCCAACTGATTTGATCAACTCTCATAACATAAAATGTTATGTTATGAAACGTATAAATCTCAGCTGCAGGCCAGGGACAGTGGCTAACACCTATAATTCCAGCACGTTGGGAGGCTGAGGTAGGAGGATTGCCTGAGCCCACAGGTTTGAGACCAGCCTGAGCAACTTGGCGAGACTCATCTCTACAGTAAATCAACAAATTAGCCAGGCATGATGGTGCACACCAAGTAGCTCCAGCTACTTGGAAGGCTGAGGCAGAAGAACCACCTGAGCCCACCAGCCCATGTTGAGTGCTATGAGTGTGCCACTGCACTCCAGCCTGGGTGACAGAGTGAGATTCCAACTAAAAAAAAAAAAAAAATTCTTAGCTGCAGTTTCAACCACTACCCTGAATATCAGGCTAAGTATCCAATCACTTGCTCATCTTCACCATATGTGCGTTTAACAGGTATCTCACAATTAAGATGTCAAAAAATTAAATTTCTGTTTTCCCACCAAAACCTTCTCCTCCTATATGCTTCTAGAACTATGCCTCCAGTGAATTGCTCAAGCCAAAAACCTCAGGATGAATTTCGACTTACCTTCTCTCATATCTTTTATCCAAATTATCAGAGAATCCTGTGAGTTGCATTTTTAAAAACAAATTCAACATTTTTCCATGTTATGATAGCCCCACTGCTTTTCCACCACTACCACTCTGAGCCATATCATCTACTCCTTGAATGTCTGTGATACGTTCTTGAACCCCTGGCATACAAGGTTTGGTCTGTGCAACAGGGGCATGGACATCACTTGGGAACTTGTAGAAATGCAGAATCTCAGTCCCCACCCTAGGTCTACTGAAAAAAAGTATTTTATTTTAATGACAGTCTCTGTTATCTATCTGCACGATATAAAGTGTGAGAAACTGGCCGGGCGCAGTGACTCAAGCCTATCATCCCAGCACTTTGGGAGGCCGAGGCAAGAGAATTGACTGAGTTCAGAGGTTTGAGACCAGCCTGGGCAACTTGGCAAGATCACATCTATACAATAAATTGAAAAATTAGCCGGTCATAGTAGCGCGTGCCTGTAGTTCTGGAAACTTGGAAGGCTGAGGCAGGAGAATCACCAGAGCCCTCAGGTCGACGTTGGGGTGGCCATGAGCATGCCACTGCACTCCAGCCTGGGTGACGGAGTGAGACTCCAACTCAAAAATAAATAAATAGTGTCGGAACGAAGCATATTTGTATACCTAACCCTTAACTGTGCCCCACAATATCATAATAAAAAATATTGAATATTATAAATAAATAAATAAATAAATAAATAATAAAATGTGAGAAACTTCATCCTAACTGGTCTCTGTTCTTTCTTCAGAACCTATAAAGTGCATTTTCAGCATAGTGGCAGTCAGAGTAATCCTTCTGAAATGAAAGTGATAGTGTACCCCTCCTCTTCTCAAAACCTTACAAATCTTCCTTCTTACTGAAAGTAATAGCCAAAGGCCTTCCAAGGCCTGCATGAACACCTGCACCATCTGGATCCTGCTATGTCTTGGCCCTCAGTACCTACAACTCTGATGCAGTAAGAGCATATTGATTGGATATGGAAAGTCTCTAAATATTCTGGTCAACTCCTTAGCAAACATCTCTCAATACATCTTACTTCTGCAGATTAGTAACTTCATTCTTGATATTTTGTTTGTATTGACTTCAGTTCTTCAATATGAGAGAGTGAGCGCTCCTTTTTTGTCTCCAATTTCTGGAGAAAACACATACCAAATTTCCTAAATGACGACTACAATCCTCTAAATGTTTTAAAGTATGTAATTATGGGGGGCTTATCTTTTACAGAGTTATATTGGAATGCTTACAGTTGTAACTACAATATGGCTAGGATTTGTATCAAAATGCTGCAGGTGGAGGGGAAGTAGATATGAGAATAAATGAAACGAGGTGGGAAGTTTGGCCATAGGGCAACTGGTTGCTAAGTACAGGAAGACTGTTTAGTTTTCCTATCGATTTTTGTATGTGTATGAAATTTACTATAACAGAATATTTTTTAAAGTATATACAAATTTGTTAAAATAATTTTCTTCTTCCTTCTGATATCTGAGTAAAATTACATGATGTCTAAGTTTAGCTTTGGTGGTAAAAATAAACAACTATGCTAAAGAAATACTTTTTTTAATTATTATTTTTTTGAGTTGGAGTCTTACTATGCTGCCCAGGCTGGAGTGCAGTAGCACGCTCACAGCCATCCCAGCGTTGACATGCTGGGCTCCGGCAATCCTTCCACCTCAACCTTCCAAGTAGCCGGAATTACAGGTGCGCACGACCATGCCCCGCTAATTTTTTATTTATTGTAGAGACGAGGTCTCCCCAAGTTTCCTGGGTTGATCTCAAACCCGTGGACTCAGACAATCCACTCACCTCAGCCTCCCAAAGTGCTGGGATTACTGGCTGAGCCACCGAGCCCAACCTGAAGTAATACTTTATTATGACCTTCTATGTTTATGATTTTGTGTCTCCCTCAGCCTTTCTAGATTATATCTCCCTGAAAAAGGCTGCTTTTATTAGCATTCCAATAGCAAATCATTTTTTAAAAACTTGTCCCCCATGGAGAAATAAATGTCACTACATTGGGTCACATTAAACTTTGAGGGTAATTACTGTCTACAACTTGTGGAATAGTAATGATATGCTGCTATTTGTAGACAGCATTGGACTTTCTTTCTTTCTTTTTTTTTTTTTGAGTTGGCGTCTCACTCTGTCGCCCAGACTGGAGTGCAGTGGCCGCTCCCAGCCACTGCAGCCTCGACCTGCTGGGCTCCGGCAATCCTTCCGCCTCAGCCTTCCAA
>CAUYQG010173918.1:0-55159 GCA_963574415.1 Tarsius wallacei
TCATTTCCCAATAAAAGGAACCAGAACTTAGGAAAATGGATGATTCTAACCCTGGCACAGAAAATGTACAAGGTTAACCTGAAACAACTTTTAATACCAGAAAACTTAAGGAAGTTATAACATTATGTATGAGGGTCTGCTAAAAAAAAAACAAAAAAAAAACTGGCTACATTTTGAGCAACAATAAAGACAAAAATGTCACTGAATTGTGACATATTAAATATATTTAAATGTATGACTTTTAATGGTACTAAAACATCACATTGGTCGTCCTTGGAAGACTTAGGAAACCAATTCATTATTTTGAAGAATAGTAAATAGAAAAGAAATATCAAACATTTATTCTGCCTTTCCTATACTAATATTGCTTCAGGGTAAACAACCAATGAAAGGAAATTTAGCTCAGAGACGGATTCTAGGTAATAAGAGAAATTAAAGTGTCATCATTTTTCAAAACTTAATGAACTAATAAATCCAGGCAGTGACCAGTTATTGCCAACATCCTCAAAAGAGACAATTGACATATGTTTTCTTGATTGAATTTCGCATTACCACTATGAAGTATTTTTGCCAAAAAATTGAACCAGAACCTGATCAAATCTCTCAATCGAATCACCATTTTGCAGGATCACAAAGTAGAGCAGAACATGTTAGATGACATCATGGGGACCAGTCAGCAAAACCTGGGTTGAACAAAACTCTGTAGGACAAGAGATTCAGTATTTTCAACACTACCACCAACAAAAAATGACAAGGGAAAAAAGGAGGGAAGGGAGAGGTCTTAGAGATTAAAGAAATATGTCAACCAGTAACAATGTATGGACCTTGTTTGAATCTCTATTAAACAAAACAAAGCAAAACAAAATGAAAATCTTCTAAACACTAGTAGGATATTTTGATACTATTAATTACTGTTAAAAAACTTAAAGTATAATAATGGTACAATTTTGTTTTAAAAAATCGTTATCTTTTATCTAAAAATCCTTAGACATATTTTTGGTGAAGTATGTTTTCTTGGATGTTCTTCAAACAATCAGAGGATAGTGTAGAAGCTTAAGGTGCAACAAAGTTGGTTGTGAGTTGATAGTTGTTAGAACTGAGTATTAGCTATAGAATAAACCCACGGGGGTTATTCTGCTCTTTTAAAGTTGAACATGTTTGAAATTTTCTGCGATAAATAGTTTTAGAAAAATTAGGAATGCCTCTAATTTTTCTAATAACCAAGCATAGGAGAACTTCCCCCAAATGCTTTTTAGAATTTCTATCGTCCTAAACACACACACTAGGCCAAACACTTACTCTTATTTGACAAATCATGTGTAATTAAAAGTAATTTAATTTAGATTCTACTGAGCTCATCAAAATATTATTGTATGAGAACTATTTAATGTTCGTTCAGTTTCCATTCATCACTACCCCCCCCCCAATCAGTTGAGAACCAAAAGCCAAACAACAAATGCTTATCTTATAAGTTGTGCTCTATTCAAAATTTGAAGCGGTCATAATGCCAAATAGACAAAAACTGCTGCTTGAAAGAATAGTTTCATTTATTGATTACTGCACAGAAAACAACCCCAAAACGTGATGGCTTAAAACAACAATCATTTTATTGTAGCTCACAGTTCCTTTACTGGGGTGTTCCTCTCTTCTTGCTTGGCATTTCTCATGCAGTTTCAGGAGACGGTGGGTGCCACCGCTGATGCTGGCTCTGGGTGTCTCAAGCTTGGGTGCTCCTCCATGTTGCATCTCTTTCCAGGTGGTGTGTCAGTTTTCAGGGCCTAACTGGGTGACCTCTCTCCAGCAAGGTCTCCACAAGTTCTTACATGACAACTCAAGTCTTATGGAAGGAAGCAGAAGCTGTCGAGCCTTCTTAATGTCTGGTTAGGAAATCCCAGAATGTTCTTACACATTCTATTGGTCTATATAATACTATAAATACTATATATCTAATCTAATTCTATCTAAAAATAATATAATAATTGATCAATTGAATTATAATTTGTAAGGAGTTAAATGAGGGCTAAGAGGGCATATAAGCTATACTCATGCTACAAACCTATCCAATCCACTACGTATCTTACAGATAAGGTGTAATTTCTAAACCAACCACTATCTCATGACTGACTTTATACATGCCTTTTCCTGGGGGGAAAAACTTTTATCTTGCTCTCAGCATTCTTTCCCTGATTTGCCTTTTCAGATGTGGGGACTATGTTTTTAAACCCACTAAATTCAAGGACACAATAGATGCCTGTCTTAGCTGCTTGTAAAAGGTCATATGGAAATGAGCAAGAACAGTGGTTCCAGCTAGATGTCTGAGCACATGCAGAACCGGATGCATTTAGCACATTGTTAGCGTTAACCCTTTGCTCACACAGAAAAAAGGAGGCCATGTTCCTATCTTCAGATGGTTCAGAATTGGATTTGTGTGAAGGAGAAGACAGGAGTGAATCACTGACATTTTAATTTGCTCTGTGAGCACTGGGAGCCCGGGAAGACCCAATGTGGAGGTGGCTCTGAGTCCAGGAAGAGGAAGGACACACAGGAAACAGGTTGGGGATTTTCCTTTCGAGGCTCAGGACAATAAGCAAATCAGAGCTGCAGGAAGTTCTTCCGAGGCCTCTATGCTCCGATTATGCTCCTTCCAATCCCAGTCAAAAGAAAAATAACAACACACTATAAATATGCATAGACAAGTATAGATACATATAAGATAGTGGAAAATATTTGGACTTTTATTCTTTTTCCAGGTGATTACTTTAATAGTTTTTGTAAGACATAAATATCAAATTTATACAGAGGATTTTTTTTTCTCATAATTTAGTGTTCTTACTTTTGGGCGGCCTAAACACTTGCATTGCTTTCGGATAACATAGAACTGTCTCAGATCCATCTTAGAAAATCCAAAATATTACTTGTCAGGAAGCCTGGTAGGATGGTCTGCCCACCAATGTAGTTTATTGACTGATAGTTTAACACTGATATAAAAGTACGGTATACGTTTGTTTGGAATATGGCTGCTTTGGAGAGAAACTGGCGAGGTTAGGTCATCCTCAGATTTCTGGAAAGTATCTTATTATAATAGACCTAGCTATACATGGAAGGAGTATAATACCTCGTTGATCATCTGAGGGAAAAACCCAGTCTTCAATGTCACTATTTTCAGCAGCAAACACATAAATACTTTAATCCATGTCCCACATGTAGGTTTCTAAATATGCAAAATGTCTGCTTTATGATTGCCATGTACAGACATGAGAGGACTTGAACATATGTGAGCTATAAGAAACTTTTTTGCAAAGCAATGTACCTAATGGGTTTAAACAAATACATTTGGCAGCTTTGTCAAGCATACATGCAAAAAGTGGGGTTGTTTCGCCAGTAAGAGATTCAGAAAAACACAAGCCTTCTGCCCCATGCCTGTGACACACACATGAAAATTAATAATAATAATAATACATTTTTAAAAATCCTGCATGTCTTCCTACCAGGATGGAGCAAGAGAGTAAATACACATTGTACGTACGAATGTGTGAAAGACTGAGAACTTGTGCAATCTGAATTACATTTTATGAAACGACTGCATGGAAATGCTGCTTTCATTTTGAATGCACAAGTCTTTTTCTGCTTATATTCTTTTTCTCCTCTCTTTTTTCCTCCCCCACTCCCTGTCTTAGCACCTCCCCCTCCCAACTTCTAAAAGAAGAGAACACTGTTCTCAGAACTCTCTCAGGCTTTCTTAATTGAAAGCAATGATTCTGAGTCACTCCTTTATATTAAGTGAAACTCTCTTGCATGACTCTCCAGGGATGAAGTGATTAGCCCAGCAAGAAGCCAGCGGACTCCGGTTGTCCCTGCGAGCGGTGGAAAGAATTAAATACAATTTTGTAAAGATAACACTGAAAGAATGGTATTTTCTTTCAAAACATGTTCCTCTCTGAAACATCAGTGCAGACACATGTCAAGATAGAAACTGGATCATATTTCTCACAGTCGAAGACTCAGATTTCGTCAAACAAGACCGTTTGTTCTCATGCCCAAACTGTATTCTAAACTGTCCTGTTGTCTAGATTATAATGGAATCTAACATTAACTTCGGACAGTGGAAGCTGAGGTGGTGCCAACCTTGCTAATGAACATGTGGTTTCAATAATAATGTGGCTACTTGCACATTAGATGGCAAGGTGCCAGGGACGTACTTAATGTGGAGGGGCAACCGATGTAAAAAGTACCATCTCCTGATATGATTGCATTTCCAAAAATTCTCTGGGCCCAGATTGAGACTCAATAAAATGGGGAGTGCCACTTAGCATCAGGGAGTGTATGGCACTGACAGCTGAGGAGGAGCCCTACAGAGTCCACGCAAACTCCCTGCGAGCCCGAAGCATCCCGGGGCCTTGATGATAGTGAAATGGATACCATTGCAGTGTGGAAAAACTCAGCCTGGCCCAGGAGTGGGTGGGAGGGGGGAAGGATTAGAATCACTTTCTGCTTCAAGTTCCTGGTGTTCTGGACTCTGGGACTTGAGGATCTGAAAGCTAAAAGACAGTGAAATGAATTACAGTTTAATGATATTCCCACTACACTGACAAAATGGATTCAATTACATAATGGTAGCATTAAATGTTATTAAGAAGGGATCCAAAGTCTTGAGGCCAGACTTTCACAAAATCATGATAAGCTGCTAAAAACAGCTGAAATAGCACATTTATAGGCTTTCCAGCCCTTGGTTTGTTGAAGGGGAAAAGAGTGGTTATATTTGCTCAAACCTTCTGTAGTGCTGTTCAGTAATCAGGGTTTAGTACATGGACAAAGAGTGTCAGGACATATCTGATTTGATTATTATCTCTTAAAGTGCACTCCCCACCCCCCACCCCCTCCCAGGAAGCTTTGGGGAGGTGCAGAACTAAATGGCTTGCCTGAGGCTGCATTTCCTTGGCCAAGGCAATGGTTTTCCTTGGTGGTAGAACTTTTTCTGTAGGGTGACCAGGTATATAGAGGATGGGCTATTTTTCTTCACTTTTGTATAACAGACATTTCATTTTTGTTTTATTTTAAAATTTGAATACTATAAAATTCGCTCATTGTAGTATATATAAAGTTTGACAATCCCCCACCACAACCAACATACAGAGAGTTCCATTGCTTCAAAAAAAAGTCTCATGCTGTCCATTTGTAGTCAGTCTCTTCCCCACCTCCAGCCTCTACCAACTGTCGTTCTGTTTTCCATTCCTTTTCCTGAATATCATATCAAGGGACTCTATAGTATATCATCTTTTGGGTCTGACTTCTTTCACTTAGCAAAATGTATCTGAGATTCATCTGTGTTGTTTCATGTATCAGTAGTTATTTTCTTTTTCTTGCTGAATTGTATTCTATTGTGTGGGTGTACCAGTTTATTTATCCATTCACCCATGGAAAGACATTTGTGCTGTTTCCAGTTTTTGGTGATTATGAATTTAAGCATCTATAAACATTTGCATTCATACTTTGTATGAACATAGGTTTTTACTTCTTTTGGGTAGAGTACTGGGAGGGAGGTTGCTGAGTCCTAGGATAAATATGGGTTTTACTTTATAAGAAATGGGTATGTTGTTTTCCAAAAAGGCTGTAACACTTTTTATTCCCACTTGCAATACATGGTAGTTCTGGTTGTTCTGCTTCTTTGCTAACTCTGCTTGTTTCTAAAAAAAATTTTATGTAATCACTTTATTAGATAACTAATGGTACCTCATTGTGATTTTAATTTGTATTTTTCTAATGACTAGTGATGCATATTTTTCATGTGCTTATTTGCTATCTGTATATCTTTTTGGCAAAGTGTCTGCTCAAATCTATTCATTTTTGAACTGAATTATTTTCATGTTGCTAAGTTTTGACAGCTCCTTGTATATTTATAATTTCTTTGTCAGATATGCTATTTATAAATATTTTTTCCCAATATTTGGCTTATCTTTTGATTCTATAACAATATCTTTTACAGAGAAGAAGTTCTTAATTTTGATAAAGCATAATTAATTGATTTATTTTTATTTTTTTATTTTAAAGATGTGGGTTGCAATTCAGGGTTAAGTATACAAATGTTCATCATGCAGGTACTCTTGTTGATGAGTGTGCCCCCATCCCTGACAGAATCCCACTACTGCCAATTCTGCCTTCCCCACACCCTGGCAATTTCCCACCACTGACAATCTTTTTCTTATAGTATTATGATAATTGTTCAGGGTCCACTTATGAGTGAGAACATGTGACACTCAGTTCTTTGTTTCTGTGATAGATCACTCAGTATTATAGATGCTAAGTCTATCCAAGTTGCTGTGAAGTTCATAATTTTGTCCTTCTTTATGGCTGTGTAATATTCCATCGTGTATATGTACCACATTTTAAAAAATACAGTCCTCTTTTGATGGGCAGCATAGTTGCATAGTTGGTTCCATGTTTTTGCTATTGAGAACAATTATATTGATTTTTTTTAATGGCTTGTCCTTTTGATGTTGTACTTAAGAATTCATTGGCTTACAGAAGGTCAAATAGATTTCACCTATGTGTTCTAGGAATTTTCTAGTTTTCTATTTTGCATTAGCTCTACAATCAATTTTGAATTGCTTTTTGTATAGAGTGCAAGGTATGGGTTGAGGTTCATTCATATGCGTACATATAACATATAATAATTTTACACATATATGCACATAAATATACGTATGTCCACGTGTGTGTGTGTGTGTGTGTGTGTGTGCAGTTGTGCTAATGCAATCTGTTGGAAAGACTTTTTTATCCATGGAATTTCATTTGCCTGTTTTTCAAAAATCAGTTGACTATTCTTGCACGTCTTTTTGGATTCTATTCTGTTTCATTGCTGTATTTGTCTAACAATTCATACATATAAAACTGTCCTTTTCATGGTAGCTTTATAATCTTGAAAACAGATCATGTGAGTCCTCAACTTTTTTATTCTTTCAAAATTGTTTTGGTTATTCTATTTGATATTGATTTAAAAATTTCTGCTGAGATATTTGTTGAGTTTGCATGGATTACACAGATCAATTTGGGAAGAACTGACAGCTGAACAATATTGAGTCTTCCAGTTGATGAACATGTTGTATCTTTCCACTTATTTAGGACTTTGCTTTTTTTGTATTTTTATCACTGTTTTGTAGTTTTTAGCTTACATGTTCTGCACTTATTTTGTTAGATTTCTACCTTCATATATTTTAATGCTAAAGATGGTACCAGTTTATAAATTTTGAATTCCAACTATTCATTGCTGGAAAATAGAAATAAAATTGTTTTTGTACGTTGATTTCTTATCCTTTTCTTTTTTTTTTTGAGTTGGAGTCTCACTCTGTTGCCCAGACTGGAGTGCAGTGGCCGCTCCTGGCCACCGCAGCTCGACCTGCTGGGCTCCGGCGATCCTTCCACCTCAACCTTCTGAGTAGCCGGAATTACAGGCGCGTGCTACCACGCCCGGATGATTTTTTTTATTTATTGTAGAGATGAGGTCTCGCCAAGTTGCCCAGGCGGGTCTCGAACCCGCGGGCTCAGGCAATCCACTCACCTCAGCCTCCCAATGGCACGGGATTACAGGCCTATACTTTCTTATACTTGTTTATTAGTAGTTCTAGAAGCACGTGTGTGTGTGTGTGTGTGTGTGTGTGATATTAGTAGAACTAGTAGTAGATGCCATGGGTATTTCTCCTCAAACATTTGCTCTGCAAATAGAGATGGTTTCATTTCTTCCCTTCCAATCTGCATGCTCTTTATTTCTTTTTATTTTGTCTATTGTATCAGCTAGGATTTCCAGTGTGCTGTTAAAGATGAATAACAGGAAAGTGCATTCTTGTCTTATTCTGTTCTTATGCAAAAAGCATCCAGTCTTTCACCATTAAGTATGTTAGCTAGAGCATTTTTATAGATGTTTTCTAACAAATTAAGGAGGTTCCCTTCTATTCCCAGATTTCTGAAGACTTCTGTCAGAGATGAGTGTTGAAATTTGTAAAATGTTCTTTGTGTATCTATTGAGTGATTGGCATTTGAATGTTGAACCAATCTAGCATTTCTGGGATAAATTCTATATTGCTACCTTGAATTTGCTAATATTTGTTCAGAATTTTTGTGACTATGTTTATATAAGGATTTATTGTTAGCATTCGTCTCTAAGCACTACTCTGGATGTATCCCACAAGTTTTGACATGCTGTATTTTCATTTTCATTCAATTCAAATATGTTCAAGTTACCCTTGAGACTTCCTCTTTGACCCATGTATTATTTAGAAGTCACTTGTTTAATCTCCAAATATTTGGAGATTTACATATATCTTTCTTTTAATAATTTCTAATTAACATTTCTAACTTAATTTTCTTAGTCTGAGTTCTTTATTTTCAATGTGGTAAGATTGGGTCTTCTGGAGCAGAACATAATCTGTCATGTTGAATGTTTTGTGTGTCCATGAAAAGAATGTATATTCTGCTGCTGTTGGATGTAATGTTCTATAAATGTCTATTATGTAAGTAGATTGTTAGTAATGATAGTAATTATCAGGACTGTAGCTTACCTGTTCTTTCAGTTACAGAAAGAACAGTATTGAAATCTCCACAATTGTAGATTAGCATATTTGTCATTTAAGTTACATCAATTTTTGCATTAAGAATTTTAAGGCTCTGCTGTTAAGTGAATATGCATTTAGGGTTGTTATGCTTTCTTAGATAATTTACTCCTTTGTCCAGATATTATGTGTATTATTTTTCCTGGTAATACTACTTTTGAAGTGTACTTCGTTTCATATTAATATAATTATGCCAGCTTTCTTCTGATTATTGTTTGTATAATATGTATTTTTATATCCTTTTACTTTAAACCTATTTACATCTTTATATTCAAAGTGAGTTTCTGGTAGACAACATATTTTAGGATTTTGCTTTTTTATCCAAACTGATAGTCTCTGTCTTTTAATTGGTGTGCTGAGACTGTTTATGTTTAATGTTAATATTAATGCAGTTGGATTGAAATTTGCCAACTAGCTTGCTGTTTTCTATTTGTTCTGTTCTTTGTCTATTTTTGTCCTTTTCAGGCTTTTGGGGGGATAATTAATTTTTTATCTTTTCACTTTATCTTCAATGTTGGTTTTTTATCCTTATCTTCTTAAACCACTTTGTTGGGGTATAATTGACACACAAAAGTTGTTCATATTTAATGTATACAACTCTGTGAGTTTGGAGATAAGTGTATGCTCATGAAACTGTCACCATGCTCTAAGCCATAAGCCTATTCATCCCCTCCAAAAGTTTCCTCCTACCTTCTTTATTTATAATTATGTGTGATAAGAGCACTTAATATGAGATCTACTTTTTAAGCAACATTTTAAGTAAACCATATAGTATTTTTAACTACAGGCCTTATGCTGTTTAGTAGATCTCTAAAACTTATTCTTCTTACATAACCAAAACTTTGTACCCTTTGACTAATACTTCCCATTTCTCCCTCACCTCCTCCCCTGACACCTATCATTTTATTCTATGCTACTATGAATGTGACTATTTTGGTTTCATCATATAAGTAGCATCATGTAGTGTTTGTCCTTCTGTGGCTGGCTTATTTCACTTACCATAATATCCTCCAGGTTCGTGTTGCAAATGACAGATTTTCATTCTTTTTAAGACTGAATAAGTATTTCATTGTGTGAATATATCAAATTTTCTTAATCCATTCATCTGTCAATGAACATTTAAGTTGCTTCTGTGCCTTGTCTATTGTGAATAATGTCACAACGATGTTGGAGTGCAGGCAACTGTTTAAGACACGACTTATTGACTTATTCTATTTTACTTTTTTGAGTCATAGTCTCACCTGTTGCCCAGGCTCTAGTGCAGTGGCATGCTCATGGCCACTGCAGCCTCGAATTGCTGGGCTCAGGAGACCCTTCCTTCTCAGCCTTCCAAGTACCTGGAACTACAGGCATGTGCCATCATGCCCAGTTGACTTATTTTTTTATACCTCTTTTTTGTTTTTTCTTTTAATGATTGCCCTAGAATTACAATATGCATTTTTAATTAATCTGAGTATATGAAGCTTAAAACAGTATATTCCCAATTCTTTGATCCCATACCTCATGCTATAGATTTTAATTTCACATATGCTACAAGCATACAGTACAGTGCTACTATTTTTGCTTTGCATAATCAGTTATCTTTTAGAGCTAAGAGTAAGAAAATGCATTTTTTAAAAAAGTTTTATTTACTCTTTTAGAACAAATCTTCATTTGTTTGTGTAGAGTCAAGTTTCTATCTGGTGTTATAGTCCTTCTACCTGGATAACTTTGGGTATTTCTTATAGTGAAAGTCTGCTGCCACTTAATTTTCTTGTTTTTTTGTTTGCTTGTTTTTAAGAAAGTTTTTATTTCGACATCATTTTTAAAAGATGTTTTGCTGGGTGCAAAACTCTGGCTGACAATTTTTAAAAACCTTTAATGATATCACTCCATTTTCTTCTGACTTGCGTTGTTTCTGATGAGAAGTTTGTTCTTATCCACGTTCCTTTGTATGTAATGTGTCTTCAGTTTTGTTTTGCTTTTAATAAACTTTATTTTTAGAACAGTTTTAGGTTTACAGAGAAATTACAAAGATAGAGAGTTCCAATATATCCCATATCCAGTTTCCCCATTATTAATATCTTATTTTAGTATGGTATGTCTGTTATGACTAATGAACCAATATTGACAAAGTATTTACTAAAGTTCATTCTTAATTCAGATTTCCATAGTTTTTAGCTGCCATTTTTTGCTCTAGGATCCCTTCTAGAATACCACACTATGTTAAGTCCTTTTGGCTCTTCTTGGCTATGACAGTTTTTCAGACTTTCTTTGTTTTTGATGACCTTGATAGTATTGAGAAGCACTGGTCAGATGTTTTGTAGAATGTTTCTTGATTTGGATTTGTCTGATGTTTTTCTCATAATTATACTGTGGTTATGAGTTTGGGGCAGGAATACCACAGAGGTAAATTGACATTTTCATAATATCATATTAAGAGATGTACTAACAACATTACTTTTCACTCTTGATGTTGACCTTGATCACTTAGCTAAGGTAATGTTTGTCAGGTCTTTCCACTGTAAAGTTACTTCTCTTCCTTTGTTTTTGAAGTCTTTGGAAGAAAGTCAGTATGTACAGATCATGCTTAAGGAGTAGGGAGTTATGTTCCTTCTCCTTAAGGGTAGAGTAAACTACATAAATTACTTGGAATTCTCTTACATGGGAGATTTGTCTGTTCTCTCCCCAGTTGTTTACTTATATCAATATTAATGTCTTTTATTTTTGGTTGTCTTCAAAAATTTTCTCTTTCTCCTTTTTTTAATAGCAGTTTGAATAAGGCATGTCAAGGTTTTGGGGTTTTTTGTTTTAGTTTGTGCTGTATGTATCTTTCTTGGTGTTCTTTGTGTTTCTTGGATCTATGGTTTAGCGTTTATTGTAAATTTTGGAAATTTTTTAGCTATTCCATTTTCAAATGTTTCTTCTGCCCTACTCCCTCTCTCTTCTTCTAGGATTCCAATTAACCACATCTTAGGTGTATGCCATTATGCTCCATTCCTTGAATGTTTTGAATGCTTTTTCTTTCATTTGTTTTGTGTATGTGTGTGTGTGTGTGTGTGTGTGTTTCAATTTGGGTAATTTTATTGGCATAAATTCAGGTGTTCTGATTCTTTCCTTGACTGTATTAAATCTACTAATGATCCATTCAAAGGCAGTCTTCATTTCTGTTACTATGTTTTTTACTTATAGCATTCCTACTTGAATCTCCTTTGCAGTATTTCTCTCTGCTGAAATTACTCATTTGATCTTGCATGTTGACTCCCTTTTCCATGAGAAATTTTACCATATTGATTATCATTATTTTAAATTTTCTGTTTATAGTTTCAACATCTATGTTATATCTGAGTCTGGTTCTGTCTATTTATATATGATAGTATGTTGTTTTTCTTGCTTTATTTTTGTACGTTTTGTATTTTTTTGTTGTTGTTGAAAGTTGTACAACATCGGTTGGACAGAACATATTAAGGTGAGTCAATTTTATACCTAGAAATGAGCTCGTTTCTTTCTGATAGGACTTTAATGTGGATTATTGAGCCAATCTAGTTAGGAATAGAATTGAAATTGGGGATTGTTGTTGCTTTGGTTGCTCACAATGCACGACAAACCTCAAATTCCTTTAGTGATACTTTGTGTTTGGGGCAGGGGCTAGCCTGCCAGAAGGCTTTTTCTTAATCGTCATCTTCAGCTTTAGGTCTTTCTTTTATACTATGCTTCAGAGAGAATTTCTTTCCATACTTATTTAATTTTTCCACCCCTAATAACTGTTACTTGATGCTTGTTGGAGTGGCTGTGTGGGGTCAGGAGTGCATTATTCTTTTCATTAAGCCTGTTTCATTAAGCTCTATGTTTCTGAAGACCTTTTTCTATATTTTTTACTTTAAAAATTATTTAGTCCATTCTTAAGATTTAGGGGGACAATTAGGAGATATCGTAATATACCCTACTTCAAAAACCATATTTGAGCACCTGCTATGTGTGCCATACCCAGTCCCAGATGCCTGAGATGCAAATGTGACCTATGACTTGGCTCATCCCATTATGAAACTCATAGCAATGAATCACAGACAGTGAACATGACACCTAGTGTGTGTCATGATAATAGTAAGCCCTGGGTGCTTTGAAACCCAACAGATGGCCTTTTGCTCAGTGTGAATGAAAATGATAGTCAAGGAATTCTTTCTAGATGAAACCCGTCCAGATCACTATTTATCTAGGACATCTTACTTTATACTCCTTTAGACCAGAGACAATGGTTTGAGATGAAAGAAAAGAAAGACTTAAAGATTTGAAGTAAGGCTACAAGAGGTATATGAAGAAACTATGGAGAAATACAATGTTTTCTTTTTTTTTTTTTTGAGTTGGAGTCTCACTCTGTCGCCCAGACTGGAGTGCAGTGGCCGCTCCTGGCCCACCGCAGCCTCGACCTGCTGGGCTCCGGCGATCCTTCCGCCTCAGCCTTCCAAGTAGCTGGAACTACAGGCGTGCGCTACCACGCCCAGCTAAATTTTGATTTATTGTATAGATGAGATCTCACCAAGTTGCCCAGGTGGGTCTCGAACCCGCGGGCTCAGGCAATTCACTCACCTCAGCCTCCCAAGGCGCGGGATTACAGGCTGAGCCACCGAGCCTGGCTAATACAGTGTTTTCTAGAAGTCATTGTCTCCACATTACTTGAGGTATCTTCATGTTGTTATCTCTAGAAAAACCAAGAGTTTTTGATTCAGACAAATATGAAATTTGAAATATTATTTTCTCATATACAAGCTGAAGAACTTTGGGTAATTTCCTCTCCAAGGTTAAATTTCCTCATACATAAAATGACAAAGATATTTCCTATCTCACAGGATTGCTGTGAACATTATGTGAAGCACCAGGCTTCTGGAAGACCCATAGTGAGTGGTTATGATTATTATCATCATTGTTATTTGCAGCCACTAAATGAAATTGTTTTAGTTTTTTTAGGTATGCCCTGAAGATAAGCTTATCTCAATATTTTCTGAGGAGTCCCCTTGGAAATGAGAAGCAGCTGTCCTTCCTAAGGAAGTTCTTCTCAGAGTGGCTGATCCTACGCTAAGGGTGAGGAAGCAGCTTCCAAGTCAGACAGCCCATAAAACATGTCTAAAATCTCAGCTCCTGGGGTCATCTCTTCCAGTGCTTAAATCTCAGAGTTTTCTCCAGCAAACATATAGGCCCCATGGAGTTCATAAGCTCACAATGTCTTGGCCACGTCTACCCATGTGGTACTTTCAACCACCAAACTAGAATATGGTTCTGTGTTTCCTGGGCAGAATTAAGAGTGAGCTCTCTTAGGCTCAGATGGCCTCTGCAGTCAGGGGCAGAGGGATGTAACTGAAATGCCACTCAACGATTATGCCAAGAACAATGGAAACTGAGATGACTACCATGCCCTGTGGTGAAGGTCCTCCTTTGGGGATTAGCAAGATGGTCAGAGGATGAGCAGGAGGCAGCACTGACTCTCTTGGCCCTTCCTTCCTTCAGCGTATAATCCAGGTTGTTTTAGAAATGGAACATCAGTGATAAAGGCACTACAGCTTATTCCTTAGAAAGTCAGAATTTGTCTTCTTCATAAATAGAGACTCTAATTTATGTTACAGGAGCTGGATGAATGAGCGGTACTTTTGTGCCAGGCTTTATTCATTCATTCTTTCATTCATCCATTGGTTTGTTTGCTCATTCATTCATCAAAAATGTATTCAGTACTTTGCCTACTCTTAGCTGTGCTTTAGGAAATAATTTTGAATTTTTTCCCCCATAGAGACTATAACCTGGTGGAAGGACATAGATACTAATAAAGTAATCACAAATATAAGATGATTTCAGAGATGATTGCTCTAAAGGAAAGTTATCCGATTTGGTGGTTCTGGGAAGTATTCCCTAAATAAGATAATTTTTGAACTAGGTAAGCTGATCGGGAATGGGGATAGGTTAGCAGAATGAAGTAACTTTAAAAATTTTTATTTTTATTATAAATATGTGAGGGTACAACTACATAATTTTTTTTTATTATAGAGATGTGAGGATTAACTACATAAGTAGGCCTCATGCAGGTTAAGTTTAGGCTTCTAACAGGCCCTCACTCTCCTGGTAGTGGACCAGGTACCCTTTGTGCGGTCACTTGACCCCCAGCCTTCTCCCTCCCTCCTTCCCCTAGCAGTGCCCAGCGACTGCTGTGTTCAGGGCCCACTTATGAGTGAGAACATGTGGTAATCAGTTCTTTGTTGCCGTAATAATTCGCTTAGTATGCTTGTCTCCAACTCCATCCAAATTGCTGAAAAGTCCATGATTTTGTTCTTCTTTATGGCTGCATAATACTCCCTCATGTATATATACCACATTTTCTTTATCCAGTACAGGTAACTTCAGCAGCATGTGCAAGGGCTCTTGGGGACAGAGGGACATGGTGCATTTGATTAACTGAGAGAAGAGCAATGAGGCCATAGCATAGACAGCAAGGGAGGAGGGCGGTACAAAATAAAGCTGGAAATGTGGACAGATGTCAGGCTATGCAGGCCTTTGTAAGGCATAGCAAGGGCTTGGTTTGTCAGCCGAAGAGCTACGAAAACCATAGAAGAGTTGTAAGTGGGGGCAGGTCTCGGGGTGATTTGGTATCATTTGAAAAGATCACAAAGATTGCAGGGCAGAGAATAGACTGGGAGGACAACAAGTCTCAATGTGGGAGACCAGTAAAGAGGGTTTTTTGGGTTTTGGTTTTTGTTTTTTTTTTCTCTTGTAGATGGAAGAAACTTGAGTAAGTGTAAATGTCAGTGGGAAAGATCCAAGTGAGAGGAAAATGCAGAGTATAAAAGAGAAAGAAGAGCTCGTGAAAGGTTCCCGAGGAAAGCCAATGTAATGATTGGTGCGATTGGTCTTAGAAAGGAGAACTATTTTTATTCTACAGAAAGGGAAGAGAGAGAATGGGTGCAGATGTAAGGGGTTCATTGTGAGAGTTCCTATCCTGTGGCTTTTGTTTTCTTTGTGAAGTAGAAAATGAGGTCATTTGTTAGGAGTAAGATGGAGGGTGGGGGATACAAGGAAAGTCATTTAAGGAGACTGGAGAAAGTTTGGAAAGTTTACTAGAGAGGTGGGAGAGAACTGATAGATACATGTAGGGTTCTTGATAGCATGTGTTGAGAATACATTGGTTTTGATGTTCATAATTTCACAGTGATGCTGTTCTGCTCTGTGTGCTATTTTCTTCAGCAATACTTCTCTATTTGGGTTTAGGAAGACCAAGGAAGAAAAGAGAAAATAGACCCTTGAGTTCAGTTAACATTGGGATCTTGTTAGTAGCTGCTAATATGAAGACAGGAAAGAAGGGAAATTAGGGCACTGGCGAATATGTTATTGACATGATATATCATGGAATTCAAGGCTGAAAAGGAGAAATTTGAAAAAAGAAGTCTGATCGGTTGGAAGAAAGAAGGGTCAATGGGATGGAGGGTCCCAAAGAGGTTGAGGAACACTTGTAATCTGGGGATCTGAAGTAGCACACTGGCTAGAAAGGGATTAGTAGGAACCTGATTTAGGATTTTGGTGGTAGAGAGAGTTGGGATGATAACAAGTTCCAGGGTAGTGTTGGGAGATAATCCTCTAGGAATATTGTTATGTTTTTCACAGTTTGGGCTTTCTGAGCAAAGAACACTGGCAAACTTGGTTAGAGGATGATTGAATAGCAAATGTGCCTTAGAAATTAGAAATAGTGTGCTGTTCCAGAGAGATTTAGAGAATTCTCTCCCATGGAGTCATTTGCTTACAGTTCTGGGTAGTAAAAACCTAGGGGTCTTTTCCTCATGTTCTTAGAGAGGATTTTTTCTCATTCTTGGGAAAAAGTTTCTCTCTTTTTCTTTCCAGAAGGCTTGAGGGACAGATGTGCCAGTTGCCCTATGTAAGTTTCAAGTCTCATAATTTCAGGGATCCTCTCCTGTGGTGCAGCTTTGCTTCATAACAGGGGATTTCTGGCTCTCACCACATCACTTTGTGGGGACTGGGGCTTGGGGAACTAATGCTAAAATGCTCTGTGAATAATAAATGTTATGTTCTCGAATCCAAGTTCCTTGTCTCCTGCCAGAGAAAACTGTGGTCAAGGTCCCAAATTCTTTGACGAATAAAGGGAATACTGAAGAGATCGGCAGATGATAGCAATAGAATGGTAGAGAGAAGAGTATAAACAATTTATTTAATCTCAAACATTAGTTATTAATTCATCCCATTAATATTTTTATGAGTCAGATAAACTAAAAACAGTAATGGGGAGCAAAGAGGACGCTGATCTGGTGCATGTAGGTTGAGAAAGTAACAGCTATGGTTGGAGAGGACTATAGTTAAGAGAAAGTTGTGTGAATAAAAAAAAAAGATTGCAGGGATAGGGATATTTGATGATAATGAAGCAACAATTTCCGAGGGCCCAGCAGAAGGCTTTGGGTAATGAGGTATTAGAGGGGGAATCGGAAAGGATGAGTCTTGGAATGGAGTTCTGATAGGGATTGATTGGTTACTAGATGGGCGTATGCCTTTGTTGTTTGAGGATGGCAGGTATTAGACTATGCCCAAGGAATCATCCATTCCAGTAGTTATGAAGTCTTCTACCTAGCCTCCAGTGATATTGGGCCCAGAGGTGGCTCCAGGGCTTCCAATGCAAAGTATGACATTATATAAGCTAAAATCTCTGTACCATGTTTGGCATGTGGTGATTTGGTCCTAAAAGTGTCAACATGAGAAAACCTCAAAAGGGAGTGGTATTCCATTTTCTCAGATCAGGAAAGTAAACATATCCTTAGCTACTTAGGAAGGAAGCTGGGTCTATTATTTCAGAAAAATGAAGCTGAGATTAAGAAGTCATCTTCCAATGAGTTAAATTAATGTCCAGGGATACACGTTAAATGCACCACCTCTTGGATGGCTTGCAAAATTCTTGTAATTTGACAGCTTTCTTATGCTTACTAAAAAATCATTTTCTCTCCTATCCAAGCTCTTGACTTCCCTCATCTCGAGGGACTGAAGCAACCCTACACTCTGCTTGTGTAGAACAGGAAAAGGAGAAGACAAGTTCATTTGCCTATAGAAAAACTTTGTTTTCAGAGGTCCTGATTTTTCCAGATTTCAAGCACGGAGCACAGACCAAGCAAACTGCTCTTCAGAAAGATAAAGTTCCCAACACAGTTGGGTGCCCCTAAGGGAGCCGCTCACTCTCACAAGTACAAGTCATGAAATTGCCACAGATCACAAAGAATTTTTTCTGTAGTGAAAAATAACCTCAGAAAGAAGACCTAGGATTGCACCTTGGTTCTTCAGTTTGTATCTCGTATCTAATGTGGCTCAATATTTTTCAACCATTTCCTAATTCTAATTAATTTTTAAATTCTACAAGGAAACCAAGAAACTGGCTGTGTCCAAAGTGGCCAACCATTTGAGGTACTGCTTGAGAGAAACCGGTGCCAGAATAGCTAGGTCTCATTACATGAGTATAGAAAGCTACAGAGAAAGGAAACAGTCTCACTTCTTGTTTTAGTCTAATTATAAATATCATAAAAATAATTTTTTCTAATTATAAAAATAATGCACAGTATATGAAAATTTAAAAATATAAATAAATAAGAACATAAATTAAAATTACCAGTATTTCACCTCCTAGAAAGAACTAATGTTAATATATTGTTGCACAGTATGATCTGCTATGACATAAATTTCTCTGATGCCAATGAACTCATATGTGATTGATGACTAGGGAAATAATGCTCATTTTGTGGTAAAAGTCACATAGGTTCATATGAGATACTTTTTCTGGGATCTAAGTATTTTGGAGAGATCAAGAACAAACTTATTTTGTGTGATCAGTGAGAAAAAGCCCTATCAACATACTTCAAGAAACAGAGCTGAAATATAATAAAAATTATGTATAATAATTTTTCTGAATTTCTATAGAGTTTAAATCCATTTTAATTTCAGAGTGGGTAAAGCCTGAAGCAAAAAAAAAAGGTATTTAACTTCTAAATTTTTATCATTAAAAAGCAAACAATAAAATGAGAGAATATATTTGTAACACATATGAGAAACAAGAGATTAATATCCTTAACACACAAAGAGCATCTATGAATAGAAATAATTTTAAAGAAAGAAAAAAGTCAAAAATAGGTAAGGTCTAGAAAAAATCAAGTTTTCGAAGAAGAAATATGACTGGAAAAAAATACAGAATTTTTACCTTCGCACCAACATAAAAACAATCCAAACTAAAATATCCAAATATTCTTTTTACTTATCAAATTGTTGAAAACCTGCAATATTTAGTGCTGTTGAGAATGGGGTTGGGGGGGATGAGAACTCTCACACACTGGTGCTGGGATTGCATATATAAATTTTGACACAAAAATTCCACACTTAAAGACTTATGCTAGGGAAAGAAAAGCATGACTTTTTAAAATTTAATTTTATCTCAGGAGGATTTCCCCATACCAGTAAACAGTCTTTGAAGCAGTTTTTTTTTTCCAACTGTATATTTTTTATTTTCATGGTTATGACATAATTTATTTAAACATTCTTCTACAATTGAACGTTTATGCAGTTTTGAATATTTTGCTTTTAGGTGACAGAGGCATATAACCAAATTAAATAGTGGATGTTGTTTAAATCCTGATTGAAACAAATAGTAAAAAGACATTTTTGAGATAACTTGAAAATTCTGAATAATGAAAAAGAGAAGAAGTCTGGTTTCCACTGTCTCTTTGCAAGGAGGGGAAACCCCAAGGACCTAAAGCCCTGTTTAGCCCCTTAACAAACAGGGAGAGAGAGCAGGGTACATTCTTTAAGCTTCTTTCTGATTCCGTTAAGCCAATAAAAAATGATGATTGCATATTTGTTCACCTGGTTTCTATGCTAGTTTTTATTTTGAAACAAATTTGCAAATAATTTAGATTCTGCTCAAATATTAAAATAATGTTATTAGGCAAGACGGCATCAGATCTGGTTGGAGTGTGAGACTCTCTGCATGGGTGAGTGCACAAAAAAAACTAACGTGCATCTGTTTGTGTGTGCAAATGAGTGAGCGGATGTTCGAGGAGAGATACAGAATTAAGCTCCCAAGTGCTCCCCCTCCCCCAGAAATGGCTATAATTTGCTGCTGCTCTGAATTCGGCACCACTGAGCACAGAGAGATCCACCATCCCTGCAGTATCTCTCAGGAAAAACCAGAAGAGATCAGCTGCCTCTCAACACCTGGCACCTGACCCAAGTTACCACCTGTGGCAACCGGCCAGGCACTGGCAGCAGGGACCATGAAAAAAGCATGGGGAGGAAATTTGGAGCTGAGCCCCACTAGAGGAAAAAACACAGACTGCCCCCATTTTCTCTGCCCTGGGACTAGGCAAAGACTTGCGTTATCTCACCCAATTCTGAGCAGACTGCAGCCTGAGCAGTCTGCATCCTGAGATGAGGAGTGATCTCTGCATCCCTCTGAAATTGACCATCATTTGCCCAGAAAGGATACCAGAGCCCCACTGGACTAAACACAGGCGCATGCAATTGGAAGAGGAGAACAAGACAATTTGGGAGATTTTCCTGGGAAGATCTGCTGGAGCAAGCTGAATGCTGACAGCAAGGGCTGCAGAGGGAATGCAGGGAGGGAGCCTGAGGCAGACTTTCAAGGAAACAGTTGGGTGAACCCACCCCAAGCCTAGATAGGATTCCAGAGCCTTGCTACCAGGTCTCAAGATCCGGAGACCGGTAACTGCTGGGAAGGGAGCCGTTGACCCCAATAGTGGTAGGAACAGCAACCAGCAGAGAAACTGGGCAGACTCTTAACGCCTGGGGAGAGAAGTGCTCCAGGGGTGGCCTCTGTGGAACAGCAGAACTGTATCTTGAGACCAGGTGCTGATCTCTGTCTTTGTTAGGGCTGCTCTTAGTGACCTCAGAGAACATTGCTCCCAGTGCACAAGCCCTGGCAGGTAACAGCAGATATAGAACCCCAGATGATTCACCCTCCACCCTGAGCCAGCAGCTGGACAATAAACACAGACAGCGGAACTGACCGAGAAAGAGGCTGGTGGCAGTATTGGTTTGTTTGATTATCTTGTTTGGTTGCTTTGTTTGTTGGTTGTTTTTCTCTTTTCTTTCCTTCTTCTATTTCTCTTTCTTTGTTCTTTTTCTGTTTTTTTTTTTTTTTTTTGCATGTATGTGTTTTCTTTCTTCTTTTCCTTTCTCCTCTTTCCCTCCTTTTTTTTTACTCCTTCTCCCCTTTCTTTTCCCTCTTATACCCAGTCTTGGACTCAGGTGCTAAGCAGGCATACCTATTGTAAGGTCATATTGTGCAGAGAAGAAGAGCGATTCCCAGTTGGCCCATTCACCAGATATCAAACATTATGACCTGCCAATAGGTTCTGAATTCTTGTACCTCCCCCATTCCCTAGTAAGTGTGCAAATTTTTAAAGAGACAACACAATGCCCCACCCCTAACCCTACTTCATAATTGAACAAACCGGGAGCCCCATCTCAAGGAAGGACAAAAGGTAGAGCAAATATAAGAAGTGACTTCTTCTCCATTTTCCACTGAGCAAGGGAATCAAAGAGAAAGATAAAAAGAACTGCTCAATGAAGAAAACCAGTGAGGAACTGCTGGCAACCATCAGAGCCCCAGCAAAGAGTCAGTACATGAAAAAACAGCTACTGGGGCAAAAACAGTGGCTATCTCCGAGAACAACAGTACCCAGAAGGTACTTACGGAGATCAGAGAATCATTGGATAGAGTGAATAAAAATCAAGAAATGCAAGGGCTAAAGCTAAATGAAATTACAGCAGAGCTGGACAAACTCAAGAAAGCATACTTAGAAATAACAGAAGTAAAGAACTCCATCCAAGAAATAAATAACAAACTGACAAGCGTGGGAAGCAGAATACACCAAGCAGAAGAAAGAATGTCAGAGATGGAAGACCAAAATATGGAATTAAGCCAATCTATTACAAATATAGAAGAAAAAAAAAGGAAGAAACTCTCCAAGAGATGTACAATTTTATCAAGAAACCAAACCTACATCTGATCAGAATACCTGAAATAGAAAGAGAAACAGAAGACACCCTGGAAAAAACATTCCATGAGGTAATTCAAGAAAGCTGGTAATTCATCTGACCAGAGAGATGACTATACAAGCACAAGACATTCAGAGAACCCCTGCAAGACATCTTATGAAAAGACCAACCCCTGAACATATAGCAATTTGCCTACACAAAGTAGGTATAAAATAAAAAATCCTAAAGGCGGCAAGGGAGAAAGATCAGACTACCTACCATGAGAGATCAATCAGAATTGCTGCAGACTTATGTGCAGAAACACTACAGACCAGAAGAAATTGGATCCCAATATTTAATGTTCTAAAAGGCAAACAATTTCAACCAAGAAATTCCTACCCAGCCAAACTAAGCTTCATCAGCAATGGAGAATTAAAATCCTTCAACGACATCTAATCTCAGATATCCAATCCAATGTGCTACTTTGAGACCAGCTCTATAGGAGACACTTAAAAAGGTGCTGTACACAGAAGAAAAAAGAAACAAAAGAAAGACCATATACTTCACAAGATCACAAACACAGAACCGCAAAACACACAGCATACCCACAAAAATGAAAACACACACATATATGAACGCAGAAGTTAAATGAAAACAAAACAGCCTTATAAGAGCATTGTGACAGGGACAAACTCTCAGATTTCAATAATCAACCTGAATGTGAATGGACTAAACGCACCACTGAAATGACATAAAATGGAAAACTGGATTTTAAAAATGGCCCAGTAAATTGCTTTCTCCAGGAAACTCATCTCATCACAAAGGATGCCCAAAGACTCAAAGTCAGAGGATGAAAAAAAAATTTTCAGGTGAATGAATCACAAAAGAAGACAGGAGTTGCAATCTTAGTATCAGACAAAACAACCTTTAAACTGTCAAAAATTTAAAAAGATAAAGACGGTCACTACATAATGATAAAAGTTTCAATCCAGAAACAAGAAATATCCATCCTAAACATATATGCACCCAACACAGGAGCACCAACTTTTATAACGCAGCTACTGAGTAAACTAAAAAAAGATATTGACTCTAATACTATCATAGTTGGAGACTTAAATATTCTACCAACAATCCTAGATAGATCATTGAGGCAAAAAAAAAAAAAAAATCGACAAAGAGATCTGGAATCTCAACTTGATGCTTGACCAAATGGACTTAGTAAATACTACAGAACACTCCACCCAACCACCACAGAATCTACATTCTACTGAATACCACATGGAATGTACTCCACAGTACATTGACCACATCTTCGACCACAAATCAAGCAAAAATGAATTTCACAAGATTGAAATACTGCCATGCACCTTCTCAGACCACAGAAGAATAAAAATAAATATCACCATCAACAAAATTCCCCCAAAAGACATGGACACTAAACAGCATGATGCTGAACGATGCCTGGGTCAACATAGAAATAAAAACAGAAATTTAAAAAATTCCTTGAAACAAATGAAAATGAAGAAACATCTTATCAAAACCTCTGGAATGCCATGAACGCAGTACTAAGAGAGGAACTTATATCTATATGAGCACACATCAAGAAAATAGAAAGAGAACAAATTAACAGGCTAACAAATCACCCAAAGGAGCTGGAAAGGCAAGACCACCAAAACCCTAACTTCAGCAAAGGAATCCAGATCGCCAAAATAAAAGCCCAAATACGGGACATAGGAGACAAAATAGAAAAAAACAAAACAAAACCACAAAACAAAAAGCTGGTTCTTTGAAAGGATGAACAAGATTGATGAGTTCCTAGCAGAATGACTAAGAAAAAGAGAGAAAAAGCCCAAATAAACGCAATCAGAAATGCAAAAGATCAAGTTACAACTGACCCTGAAGAAATACAAACAATTATCAGAGATTACTATGCACACACCTGTGTGGAAACAAACTCTATAACCTAAATTAAATGGAGGACTTTCTGACATCATGCAACCTCCCAAGGTTGAAACAAGAAGTATACGAGATCCTAAATAGACCAATAACAACCCAGGAAATTGAGTCTGTCATAAGAAAACTACCTACAAAAAAAAAAAAAAAAAAAACGCCCTGGACTAGATGAATTTTCAGCAGAATTTTACAAAACATATAAGGAGGAGATAATGCCAATCCTACTGAAAGTATTCCAGGCAATCAAGAAAGATGGAACTCTCTCCAAATCATTTTATGAAGCTAGCATCACACTGATACACAAACCAGGTAAAGATCCAAGAGAGAAGAGAAGTACAAGTCAATATTCCTGATGAATATAGATGCAAAAATTCTCAACAAGATTCTAGCAATCCAATCAAGCAACACATCTCAAAAATTATCCACTATGACCAAGTAGGCTTCATCCTCAGGATGCAGGACTGGTTCAATATCCACAAGACCATAGATGTAATTAAATACATCAACAGATGTAAAAACAAGAACCACATGATTATATTATCAGATGCAGAAAAATTTTTATAAAACCCAGCATCCCTTCTTGATAAAAAACATTGAACACGTTGGCATAGTGGGAACATACCTCAAAATATTAAGATCCATCTATGATAAACCCACAACCAACATATTGCTAAATGGTCAGAAATTGGAAGCATTTCCCCCTGAAAACTGGAAGAAGACAAAGCTCCTCACTCTCGCCCCTTCTGTTCAACATAATGTTGGAAGTCCTAGCTAGAGCAATCAGACAAGAAAAGGAAATCAGGGATATCCAAATAGAAAAAGACGAAGTCAAGTTATCCCTCTTTGCTGTTGATATAATCCTATATCTTGAAAATCTAAGAGAATCAGTTAAAAATCTCCTTGCACTGATAAAGGACTTTGACAAAGTACAAAATAAATGTGCAAACGACCCAAATAAAAAGCACAATCCCATTTACAATAGCCTTAAAAAAAGAAAGAAAGAAAGAAAGACCTCAGCAACTCCCTAACCAGAGAAATGAAAGATCTTTACAACAAAAACTACAAAACATTGCTCAAAGAAGTCAAAGATGACACAAACATATGTAAAAATATTTCATGCTAATGGATTAGAAGAATCAACATTGTTAAGTTGTCCATCCTACACAAGGCAATCTACAGATTCAATGCTATACCCATTAAATTATCAACATCGTTCTTCTCAGACCTGAAAACAATAATACAGAAATTCATATGGAAACATAAACAACCACAAATAGCCAAAACAATCCTTAGCAAAAGAAACAAAGCAGGAAGTATCACACTTCCAGACTTTAAACTTTACTATAAGGCTACAATAATCAAAACAATCTAGTCTTAGTATAAGAATAGGCATATAGACCAATGGAATAGGATAGAGATTCTAGAAGCAAAAATCTCAATTTCTCAACCAACTCATCTTCAACAAAGCCTCCACCAACAACCACTGGGGAGAGGAGAACCTATTCAGTAAATGGTACTGGGAAAACTGGCTACCATGTGCAGAAGAATGAAAAACAGGACCCCTACCTGTCACCATACACAACATTCAACTCCAAATGGATCAAAGAGCTAAACATAAAATCTCAAATACTAAGAATCTTAGAAAATGCAGGAGTTTTCCTTAATAGAAATTAGAATAGTCAACCAATTCCTTATCAAAACCCCAGAAGCCCATGCCATAAGAGATAAGATTGACAAGTGGGACTCATCAAACCGAAAAGTTTCTGCAAAGCAAAAGAAACCATCAAGAGAGCTGGAAGACAGCCCACAGAATGGGAAAAAAAAAATTTGCCAACTGCATATCTGACAAAGGCCTAACATCCAGGATCTACAAGGAACTTAAACATGCCAAAAGGAAAAAACAAACAGCCCATTAAAAAGTGGGCAAAAGACATGAGTAGACACTTCTCCAAAGAAGACATACGAGCAGCCAACAGACACAAGAAAAAATGCTCAGCCTTACTAAATAGCAAAGAAATGCAAATCAAAACCACATTTGAGATACCACCTAACTCCAGTAAGAATGGTCATCTTTAATAAAACAACAACAACAAAAAAACAGATGCTGCTGAGGATGTGGAGAAAAGAGAACACTTCTACATTGTTGAGGGGAATGCAAACTAGTTCAACCTCTATGAAAAACACTGTGGCTATTTCTAAAAGAACTAGAAATTGACCTTCTATATGACCTTCTATATTTCCCCTCCTGGAAATATACCTGGAGGAACTTAAATCACTCTACAAAAAAGATACCTACACATGCATGTTTATTGCAGCACAATAGCAAAAACATGGAATCAACTGTGCTGCCCGTTGAAACTGTACTGGATTAAAAAATGTGGTACATATACACAATGGAATATTATGCAGCCATAAAGAAGAACAAAATTATGGACTTTGCAGCAACATAGATGGATTTAGAGTCTATAATATTCAGTGATTTATCACAGAAATAAAGATGTATCACATGTTCTCATTTGTAAGCAGACCCTGAACATTTACCATAATACTATAAGAAAGGGATTGGCAATAGCTGGAAACTGCCAAAGGAGGCAGGAGGCACATAGCATCAATAAGGGTAACTGATCTCAAACCAGGCAAAGTGGGGACCAAAGGGAGACCCAAACTTTGCCTGTACGATGACCACTTGTGTATCTAATCCTGAATTGTACTCCACTTCTTTAAAATAAAAATAAAATAAAATAAAAAATAAAATATAGAATGATGCTACTAAATGAACAAAAAAATTATATTTATTAAATACAAACCAAATAGTGAACAGCTGGAGTCTTAGGTGACGGGTGGGCCAATGAAATGAGAGTTTATTTTTTTCTCACTTCTTTTATTTGGGAAAATAAGGTCATTCTTTGCACTATAAAATAGTGCATGTTCATTATGTGTAATATTGATAATGTCCATACTATCACTATTCAAAGATACTAATATTTTGGTGTCTTTTCTTTCCATTTTTTTCCATGTCTAGTAACTGTTTAATGTATATTTTGTGATCTTACCATATATAATTTAACACCCTACTCTTTTCATGTAATTAAGTATTTTTTAATATCATCATAAATTATTGCAAAGCATCTTTTTTAAAGACTCCATAATATTCCACCAAATATACATTAGTTATATATATAAAACATATATATAAAATAGTTATATATATAAAACATATATATAATAGTTATATATATGAAACATGTATATAATAGTTATATATATAAAACATATATATATATAATAGTTTAACTGTCAAGTTTTGTTTGTTTTATTTCAGATTGTTTCCTTAGCAATGCCCAAATACACTTTACAATTGCTAACCACTAGTATTGGCTCTTGAGAGTTGTCTGTTCATATCACTTATAGACTTATTTATCTTTTGGATTTCATAGATCTGTTTAAACATTAACCATCTGACTTTTTTCTGTGACTGATTTTTCCCAGTTTCTTAAGTAATTTTTAGTATTGTTTAGTTTCTCATGTATGTGGTAGTTTTTCATTTTTATGTACAAAAATCTACAAAACTCCAACTTTATGATTTCTCCAACCTCATAAAAACTTTAGATGTAACGGCACAGACAAAATTTGTTGAACACAAAGCTGATTTTCTAGACCTTAGAATAGGAGCCTGCAAGGGTTTTTGTCTCTCTTTTACCAAGCTGAGGGAGAAGGGAAGATTACACATGGGACTGGCAAGAAGGTCATTACAATCAGAGCAATCCACACCAGAGAGAGTGATGGCAACTCCTGAAGTGCTTGGGAGTACGTGATCAGCACACCTACACTGATAGCTTTGGGTGGATAGAGAGTGGCAAAATAAGTGACCAAGCCATGGCAGTCTGCCTAGTTGTGCTGCAAATGATCACAGCTGAACCATTCTACCTTGCATCTCCTTGCCTATTCAGGGAAATTTCCATCCTTCCCTTGTCCCTATTCCCAGCTCTGGGGTATTTTTATAGTTTCTGTAACATTGGCTGCAGTTGGGCATAAACCAAGAGAAGCACTCTCTCTCTCTACTTCTCATAGGCTCAAGAAGTGGCCACTCATTTATTCTTGACCACCTATGAACCAGATGCTTACTGTGAAGAGCAAAGCAGACAAAGTGGAAAGACACAGGCAGATTCAGGATATATTTTAAAGGTAGCATTGAGAGGATTTGTTGAAGGATTGGATATACAGTGTGAGCAAAAGATGACCAAAGATGTCCTCACTACTGGAGCAAGGAGCTGCACTATACTGAGATGAGATAAATAGCAGCAGCAGAAGGCTTGAGAGGTAGTGATCAGGAGATCAGCTTTTGCAGCTATGTTAGATTTGCTATGCCTTGAGATGCCCAAATTAAGAGATATGGATGCAAAGGGAGATTATGGGGCTAGAATTCAGGAGCGAGATCCACCGTGGAGATTTGTCAGCAAATAGATAATGAGATCATCAAGGAGTCAGAGTTTCTAGAAAAGTAAAGAAGATGGAAGAAAGAGCCTAGCACTTTCCATTGGGACATTACTTAGAGGGAAATAAAAGATAAGGATAAACTGCAAAGAAGACCGAGGAGCAGAGACTAGTGAGGTAAGAGGGAAGATGGGAGAGCGTTGTATCCTACAAGTCAACGGAAGAACACGTATCAAAGAGAAAACAGTGATCGATTGGGTTAAATGGTGCTGATAGGTCAAGCAAGAGACAGGGCAAGAATGGATCTCTAGAGAGAGTAAATTCCTGAAGGCTTTGACAAGAGCAGTGTCAGTAGAGTGGCGAAGGCAAAAGTCTGAAAGGAGTGGGTTTAAGAGTGAATGGGAGAAGGAGAAATTGGGACAATATAGAACTGCAGTAACCAAACTGGGAGATGCATGTGTCTCCATGTGGCTCCTGGGCACTCAGAGTGTGGTTACTCTGAATTAAAAAATGCTACCAGGGTAGTATACATGTCAGATTAAAAAAGGAATGCAAAATGTCTCAATTTTTAAGATAACAATTGCATGTTGAGTTAATACTATCTTGGATATACTGGTTTAAATAAAACATATAATTAAACATAATTTCACTTATTTCTTTTTTACATGGCTACTAAGATAATTAAAATAACAAATGTAACTGACATCACATTTCTGCGGGACAGCAGTGGTATAAACAATGTTTTCCATAGCTTTATTGTAAGAAGGAACAGAAAATGGGATGATCATTGGTCACGAGGTGGACTAAAAAGGAGTTTTGTTTTATTTTGTTATTTCCTGAAATGGGAGAATTGCTGCCTGTTTGTATGTAGGAATAACATAGTCAAAAGTAAAGTTGATGATCCAGCAGAAGGGACAAGTGCCAAATGCTGTCCTCGAGTAGGTGGACATGTTTGGGGCTAGTACACAGGTAGGGGGCTGGCCAGAAGAGCGTGGGGGCATTTATGCAGAGTGACAGGGGGAGAAGCACTGTGCAGCAGCTGCAAGCAGAGGTGGGTGGTCAAGGAAGTGGGAGTACAGGGAATTGCCTTTTCTGTCATCTCAGTGACACAGGGAGTCAATCTCCAGCTGAGAAAGAGGAAAGAGGATGCAGGAGGAGGTTCTCTTCTGACACACACTGTAGACCACAAAGTTATAAAAGCTATTTCCCTGTAAGTTGTTTAGAAGACAGGGAGGGAAAACTACAGGGTACTTCAGATATGCTGGCAGTTCACTCCCGAAGACAAAAATGAAATCCCACTGGAGAGCTTCCCACTCGGTCATCTCTTCTCCTTTATTTTGTAGACCTCAATTTCTTTTTCAATCAAAACAGAAGAGATCCATTTCCCCCTCTCATCCCCTTAGCCTGCTCGGTGATCAGCATAGTTCTTCTTGTTGCAGGTGGCTTGGCTTCTTAAAAAAATTTTTTTTTTTTTTTTGAGGCGAGGTCTCATTCTGCTGCTCAGGCTGGAGTGCAGTGGCATGATTGCAGCCTCAACCTCGGCTCAAGTGATTCTCCCACTTCAACTTCCCGAGCAGCTGGAAAACAGGTGCATGCTACCATGCCGGGCTAATTTTTGTATTTTTTGTAGAGATGAAGTCTTGCTATGTTGTCGAGACTGGTCTCAAACTCCTGGGCTCAAGTGATCCTCCTGCCTCAACTTCCCAGAGTGCTGGGATCACGGGCATGAACCACTGCACCTGACTGGTTTCTTTAAGATGTAATTGTCACAAAAATATTTGCATCCAGAGCCCCAAAATTTTCATCTCATCTTTTTGTGTTTCTTGTCTTCCTTCTTCTTTTCTGCCTTCAAGAAAGAAGTGAGAGGACAGGCCTGTCTTCTCACTCTGGCCTCTCTGGAGGAGGCCACAGGCTGGGGAGGCAGCTTCTCTCTGCAATTGGGCTGCTCTGAACTTGTAGCAGCCAGGCTTCAAAGAGAAACCACCACTTCCTCCTCCAACCCCAACGCCAGCCTCAGAGGCAGCCAGGCCTATTGAAACATTCAAGTTTCACTTCAGTCTACTTTAAACATTTGCTTTATTCCAGAGCAGCTAAACTGGGAGTTATTTTCAGATACAGGCCATTTTTATGCCCCAGTATATTGTGTGGTTTTGAAACCTTTCTTCAATGTCATTAGTTGCAGCCCCCAAAGTTTAAACATAATGTTTAAGGAAAATCTTTACAGGGATCCCTGTCATGACTGGCCGGACAAGCCAAGCTGTGACAACAGTGACTTCTCAGCTTGTGACTCTTAGGGTTATCCAAAGGATTGCATTCTGCTGAGGAGAAATGTGGAGGCGAACTGAAGAGACCAGGCTAAGACATCGATTTGGTCTGGGCTTTGGCTAGGATCAAAATCGAAAGCTGGTTCGCCTGCTGAATTCTTGCTTTTTTTTTCCCCCTTGCTGTCTTGGAGCAAATGATCACATAAACATACTCTGAGTTTATTTTCTGTGAAATAGTTGCAGTTCACCTTTGAGCTGATGAGAATCTGCACCTAAAAGACCGTAAAAAATGGAAGAGTTTACAAGAAGCTGAGTTGGCACAGCCAGGCGGGGGAGGAGAAAGCACTTAGGACAAGTAAATATTTTACAGCACCTATATTTCAGACTGCAGCGCTTCCAAGGTTAGCCTCCTCCTCCCTCCTGGCTCGCTGCTCCTCTTATTTTTCCTGTGACTTGCGATCTTTCTTCTCCTTTCTTAAATCTCCAAGTTAATGTTTCCATTTAATTTTACCTGATTCCTCCAGTAGTTAACTTGTTCGTTAGCTATTTAAACATTTCATAGATTTCTCTGAGCTTGTCATTATTATTTGTTTGACCGACCCTCCCTGGAGTCATTCCATGACAGGAGACAGTCTGAAATCGAGACTGGAGCTTTAGGGTGAGTTGAGCTGGGTTACACCTGCTGCAAAGAGGCCAGAATTCATGAAAACATACACAAAAACAAGCAAAACCAAACCAAATAAAAGACAGCAAGCAGATAGGCTTAATAAGTTGCATGCCTCTTTCTCTGACCTTTGTCATCTTTATGTATGAGATTTGTTTGGGTTTTGGAAGGGAGGCATCAACCCATAACCCTTGTAATTCTCACTGAATCCTGTTATGGTGGAGCAAATCACACCTAAAGGAAGCTCCTGAGTCAGAGAGAATAATTTCTTTTGGCTCTAAGGGGGGTTTGGATTTTGACAGCAGTTTGTTTCAAGGAAGAGCTCATTTTAACAATGGAAGCTCTATGGAACACACCATGTTTCTAGACATTGTTGGTTTTTGGTTTTAGTGTAGGGTTGAGTGTTAGGGTTAGACATTTTTGCAAATGAATGAATTTTCTCAGTTTTTATAATGATGAAAAATTAATGACCAGATGGTAAAATACTCTGACTGTGAGTGGAACACAAGGCATTGAAGGACACTGCCTAATGGAGGTGGGTGTGGTTTTCCCTGACTCCATAAAGGATTTTAAAATCCAGTTGGGCTTAATGTTCCATCTTAATCAGCATTCCATGGCATCATGTCAGTCCACCATAAAAATTAGAGAAAGTTTCTATTGATCTGAAAAGAAAGAAAGAGAGAGAGAAAGAAAAGAGAGAAAAAGAAAGTAAAGAGAAGAGACATAATTGCTCTATTGTGAAGATTAATCAATTTATGAGGGAGTAAAACTATTTTGTACATGTGTGGCAAAGATTTTTTACGTGAGGGCTCTCGCTTTCTTCTGGAATGTGTAGGCAGGCCATTTATGATAAAGTATTAGAGAAGAGTTAGAACTTTGCTTTTAGACAACAAGAAGAGTTTTTTCCAGGGCCTGAAACAAAAGTCTGGGGGTAATGAGAAAAGATGCAAATATCATCATCAGAAAGCTGGTGCCCAATATTTCATGAATATTAGGTTGAACTTTTTCATCATTTAACTCTTAAGAGGGGGCAAGGAAAGTTACGGGCGGTGAGGGTAATGCTCTGAGTTTTGATTCAAAGGCCAGATAGCATTCTGCAGCTGTGGGGCTGCACCTTGGGCTCTGGCCAATGCACCTCATCCTTGGCTCCTGCTGGCTTTTAACAGGCACCACAGGGCCCTTAGCTGCTCAGGCAGCCAACTCTACTAAATTGCTTCAGGGTTTCCATGATGTGGGCTGAAGTCCGCCATAGCTAGATTGGCATCTTTGCATTCATTTCTTTTGTGTCCCATTGTAAGTTAAGTCACAATCAAGAACTTCTGATGGTAAAAAGATAGTTCCCTGCCTTATATATTTTGATCTCACTCTGGTGGGAATCATTCCCTTGTCTTTATAACACACATCTGGACTGGTGATACCAACTCTGTCATTTTTTTTTTAATTATTTTTTATTGTGGTTAAGAAAAACACATAATATCAAATTTACTATCTTAACTGTTCTAAGTGTACAGCTTAATAGTGTTAAGCACCTTCACATTATTGTGAGACCAATCTCCAGAATTTTTTCACCTTGCAAATCTGCAATTCTATACCTATTAAACTGCAACTCTTCATTCTCCCCTCTCCCCAGACCCTGGCAACCGCCTTGCTGCTTTCTGTTTCTGTGAATTTGACTATTCTTGACGACCCAGATAAATGGAATTATATAGTATTTGTCTTTTTGTGACTGATTCACTTCACTTTGCATAATGTCATCAAGATTCATCCACGTTGTGGCATGTGTCAGAATCTCCTTCCTTTTTAAGGCTGGACAATGTTCTATTGTACCCATAGACCCCATTTGGTTCTTTCAACCCTTAGAGACGCTTTGTTGATTCTACATCCAACTCTGTATTTTTTAGTACTCAACAGGGTCTGAGTGGTGATGTTGTTATTAATATTTCTACAACCGTTTGTCCTATGACCTCACTTGTCTTGTTATATGAGGCACCTTTGTCCCCCAAAAAGCACTTTACTAATGTTGAGGCAAAGTATCAAACTGGAAATAAGGCAAAAGAATACCCGCATGTTTTTTCACCATCGCATAGGAGCATTTGCTAAAAGGCCCACCCAAAGATGACCTGATAGTCTAGGGAAACGCACCTTCTTTGACGTACTCTTTGTTACTAATTAAGGCTCAGACTCTACAAAATGACATGCTAATTTGTAGGTTTTTGTTCAGTAGTGCTGCAAGTGATTTTGGTCTATAGGAAAGATGATTATACTTGGACTGCATGTGTGGCATTAGCCAGTGTTCTGTCTAATCTAGCAATCTCGTGCCTGTATATATTCAGTTCCTCAAATGCTCTTTGCACTGTTTTTTTTAATCATTCTGCTCATTCCCTTATTAATAAATTAATGAAATCTTTGCCACATGTTCATGGTTACATGTGATCCATTTTTATAAATTAAAAAAATTACACTTTGAATTTCTTTTCTGCTGGAGTAGCCAGTGTAAATGACTCCATTCTTCATTTCAGTGAAGTTTTTGTGGCTAAGTCATACAGGAGCCTGAGGGTGTCAGAACAGTAAGAATGAGACCTACTGTAGGAAAAAGTAGAAAGTAGCTTTCTGCCAAATATAATTGTGGAATGACTCTTCTTTTTTTTCAAAGAAGATTGACAATACAACAACAAATTGAGTCTGTAACTGTGTCCAAGCATTTTAATCTAACACCAGGGCAACGTAAACTTCTATGTCAATGCTTGGGGTAGAGAGCTACCAAGCTCCTCCCTTTGACTACGCAAATGTCAAATGGGAAGGAGAGCTCAAGGTGCATTTGAAAAGCATAGAAGGAAGGCTGGCTAAGCTCTCACGGGTCTGCAGTTTCAACAGAGGATGTGCAAAATAAATACATACAAGGTGAAACTTCCATAAACTCTGTGTTCTCATACCCATCTGCAGCCAAACTTCCCTAAGGTGGAGATGTGCCCGTTTCTTGCAAAGGGTTCTGACTCTTGCAGTTCTGCTCTGCACTGAAAAAGTGTAAATCACTGTGGAAAGGAAGCCAAAGAAACAGTTCCTGATAGTTCCATTTTCCTTCTACCCAGTGAGTGCGCAAGTGCATGTGTTACTGTACCATACAGACACACAGTCTAGCGTTTTAAGTGTTCCAGAGATCAATTAGTTTGATATTTAGTGAAGAGAAGTGGCTCATTTAAAAGGGTTGTCTCTAAAATTAGGGACTTATTCTTAAGAGTGGAGGCAATATTTTGGTTTCCTTTTTAATGCCCAGTATAACTTGAAGAGAGACCAGGATGAATAATCAATGCCTGGTTGAATTCCACAAATTTCATTTTTTCTTTTGTCCTATGTGAGTATAAATATTATGATAAATGGTTATTTCTGGACTAAAATTAAAGATGAGAAAAACAAATGGCGTATTTCAGTGAGTTAGTACAAGGCCAGGGGGAATTTTGTTAAAAATCTCCCCAACAGCGTAATCATTGTCACATTGCAAACTCTACCTTGATAAAAAGAACAGTTTTAAACTATGGCCTTCCTTAATTTTCTCCATCTATGTGTGGGAGCTCTCCTCTGTGAGATCATCTGTTTGAACTTGACTCTAAATGATTCAATCAGCCAGTGTTCCATTATAATTTGGTAGCCCCTCGGCTAAACACAAAGGGTTGGTGGTCTCACCCTGGGAGTGTGCAGACATCTCCCTGGCATGGTTACATTACTCTGTGGAGTCAACAGAATGAGAAATGGAGAAATTTTTCTGCTGAAATTGGTGAGGTCCCCTCCATTTCTAGGAAATCTTTCTTAATTCTTGTAATTTTGTGAATCTCTGCTTTTCATGCAGTGCTTGAATTTAGGGTCATTTCAGTCTTTTAAACAAAATTAGTATACGGCTTTTTTGGAGGGTGGTGTTTTGAATTTTCACATTGATACCATCATATTGCGGGAATAACCACAAGTGGTTAATTCTGTAATTCTTCCAGACGTCTTATTTTTAAACCTGAGGAAACCATGGTCAGTATCAATAAATGTTTATTGAGTGTCAGCTGGGTATGAGCCCCGTCCCTGGCACTTTAACAAGTCTGCTCTGAGTGGTCTGGATTTCCAAGATGTTCCATTACCTGGTTTGGGAGTCAGATATTTTCCCCAAAGAGGTATTCATTGTTTCCTAAGTTTTAAAATTATTTTGAGCTTTCAGTGTTTAAAGACATCTGTAAGACAAGAGTGTCCAGTAGTTTTCATTTATTAGACGCTTTCTGTGAGCCAGAAACTGTACTTAGTTGAGTGTTTTATGTGCATTTCCTAATTTTAATCCCCACACCCATCTACTCTGCCCATTCTCATTTCTGAGATGAGAACACTGAGGCTCAGTTAGAACGTGCCATTTGCTCCAGGTTACACAGTGAACGTAGAATTCAATTTAAGTCTGGGTGTGTCTGATTCCAAAACCTCTCTGCTACATTATGTTCAATTTGTTTTTTGGTAGCTTTTTGCAAATTCTCCCTTGGTGTCGTGTTATTTCAGAAGTTATGTGTCACTTACTTATACATTTTAAGCCTTGGGAAACCAAGTCTGCGTCAACATTTACTGAGTGTTGACTGGCTCTGTACTTAACCATGTTTCCACGTCTGTTTTGCATGGTCTCGATTTTTAAATTACTTCATTAACTTGTTATTTTGATCAGAGGTGTTTCTGAAAGGATCTATAATAATGAAGATTATTTTAAATTCCCAATTACTTAGGCTATTTTGTCCAAAGGTGAGAAAAGCTGGCAGTTTTAGTTTCCCAAGTGTTGAAAAGCTGTGGAAAAGAGAAACCCCAAACCAGCTTGTTAACAAAGGACTTAGCAACTGAATCAGCAGGGTTGTGCTCGTGATGGTTTGTTCTGGATGTTTTCTGTACGTCTCTACATTCTGGGTGTAGTGTGATGTGTTGTTCCGCTGAGAAGTCAGAGTTGAAAGAATAAACAGAGTAAACCCTGAGTGTGGGGGACGGTTTGCAAGTCAGGCTCCTTTGCAGCCCTAACTCACATGCCTGGCCTTCTGGGAACGCGCCCAAAGTTTTCTCTTTGGGAACTGGTGTAAACAGTGTATTGCAGCCAGTTTGTTTGATTTCTTGTCGACTAGGGCAGCGTTCTAGGCAGGCACTGGTAAACTGAGGCTGCCTTCGGGGGAGCCTAGGAAACTGGGTGCTGATCAGCGAATAAACACATGCACAAATGTGCTGAGGAAGGAGAGGAGGGACACAACACAGCTCACACGCATGCACAGACACACACACACATACACATACATACACACACACATTGAGAGAGAGAAAGGGAGAGGGTGTGCTCGTGGAAAAGAAAATAATTTATTGTTGTATCATTATTGCTTGCACCTCAAATTAAACGACACATTTTTCTAAAAAGATTTCCATGTTCTATTTGTCAAGTGCTCTCCTTGCAGGAGATTTAAAGGCACACACCATCCATAAGAACTGAACTATTAGCACTGTTAAATGAGCAGGTTGAGTTGAGGATGGGCAAAAAAGGGAAATTGAAGAGGGAATCAATGAAAGTTGTGAAAAAGAGATGGCAGAATAAGCCTTGCATGCCAATGTGGTGCCACCCAGCAGAAGAAATCGTAACAAGAGGGATCTATTCTGCAGCAGAGATGCCTTTTTCAATAGTGCTGTTGAGCACTGAGGAGACTGGGCAAATTTCCTTGATGATAAGAATTGTTACCTGGGAGTGAGCTCTTAAGCCTTAAAGTCCTTCTCAGTGCAGCCCTGTGCTTTGAGCACTTTCCAGATGATTCAAGAAAGTTGTAGAACTTGTTCATAATTTATGTAGCAGAACTGTTGTGTTTCAGAGCCTCAGTGGTGATACTGCAGAGTTGGGCACAAGGAAGAATGGAGAGCTGGTGGTCAGTGACAGGGATGTGTGTGTCTCTTGGGCTGCTTTGGAGATCGCAAGAGCGACCCCCGGTGACACCCACCTTCAAACCCCCAACTGTAGGCCCCTGGTGTGCACTTGTAACCTCAGCTCAGACCCCCAGGGTTGATTCCCAGGGCAGCTACAGCTTGAGCTGATGGCACATCATCCAACCCCTTCCTGAGGCTTTCCTAGAAATTCAACCATGGACGCTTTTGTGGATTCAGACCCGGAACTCTCTCTGAGAGAGCAAAAATGCATTTTGTGGTGTTTGTGTTGAGTCAGTGTCTTTGGCTTTCTTCCTCCGTCCTGTGTCTCCATTTTGCTTCTCTTCAAGATCCATCTGTGAGACAACATAGAGACCTGCCCTCCCCTCCCCATTTAGGGTTCTTAGCAGGAACATTTTCCCTTGTGGTATATAGAAGAGAATCCCAATTTCTATTCACCAGGACATAGAGGTACAGCTGAGAGACATTAAAACTCACGGTCAAATTTTGGGGGAAATAGTGAGTTCCATCCTGGCTGACTCAGAGGCCTCTCTTCTCCTTAAGGTCTACACATTTTTAAAAATCACAACTCCCCCAAAAGAATAAGACCTTCACAGTGACATTTGTTTTCCTGGTCCCAAAACCCAGACTATTGAGGATGAGGCTATTAACCAAAGCCTCCTGACCCTAGGACAGTCTTCTCCTGTACAGCGTGTGGAAGCAGAGAGGAACTGTTCATTGAATCCTTTCAGGGTTGTCTCATGATTTCCCCCCGTGTTCTCATTCCCTGATAATGTGCTTTGTTCTTCTTTGGAGTGGAGTATTCTCTGCGCTATTTGAAATCAGTACTTCCTTTTTGCCTTGACCATAGCCTTAGAAACGTTCTCCTGCTGGATCTAGACGGATTTCACATCATGAAAGAAGCACCAGAACGCTGTAGGGTGGCCAAGGTGCTATTTATTTACTTTTTGAGATGGTGGCCGCTGAGGAGGAAGGTTCAAAACACACAAAGTTATGCATGAATTATGATGTGATATGTGCAGCTCTGAGCCCTTCCCTGGGCAGCACTTCAAAGTTAATTTTCAATGAGTTTTCTTCAAGGGGCCACACCAGCACCCTCCAAATGGGAGTTTGAGGATGATTCCCATTTCACATCACTCACAAATCACTGCCAGAGCAACAAGAAACAACAACTCTAACAATTTACAGTTCACCCTCTTTGATGTAAGGTGAGATGGGGACACAAAGCCCAGGCCTCTGGGTAGAAGCTAGTTGGGTTGGCACAGAAAGCAAACTCTTTCTTCTTTCCCTGAGAAGAGAGCAAACTACACACTAGCAACTTTAAAATATTAGTAAGTCTTTACTCAGATAAATCTAGCTTGATGTGGGTCAAGATGGAGGAGGGGAAGAGTAAGGAATCTAAACAGCCTGTGCCAAGGATTTGCTGAACATGTTAAAAAAAAAAATGCTGACGGGCATTAAATTAAGTAACAACTGCAGATTACACAAGGGTAAACACTGCTGCTAATGTTTGACTAAAAGCTAACTGAGGGCTCTAAGTGACTCCAGTTAATTTACAGATCATGCCAGTAACAGTCCCAGGGGACTGGAACTGCTGAAGGTGGGGGTCTTGTTTTATAGCCAGAAGCCATGTTTTTAAATTTAGAAAAAGAAAACTAAAGCCCTAGGAACTGATTTAGAAACTTTAGGGAGAAAGAGAGAGAAAGAGAAAGGGGAGAGGAGGGAGAGGGAGAGGGAAGGAGAGAGGTAGGTGTGTGGGCAATGAATTGAATGTCTGCCTGTAGGGCTTGGAATAGAAGAGTGGCCAACAACAAAAAAAAAGAAACACCTAACTTTTAAATAACTCTTCTAGGAAGCAAGAGTGTGCTAGGATCAAGAGTTAGCAGTTCCTGTAGGGTAGGAATCTTAAACGCAAAACTGTGCCAAGGGCTCCATCAGTCCCAAATGAAAGAGTGTAAACTCCCCGAGATATCAAATAAAATTGATTTAACTTCGCAACATTTAGCTTCGAGTTAAAATTTAAGTGTACAGTAAATGATTTTAAAATTATAGTCCCTCTTCAACATAACCTCATTTGATACAGTTTTAAATGCTTTTAAAATGGGATGTGTAGTTTATTTAGTAACGTAGCAGTCGGTATCCTTCGACTGGGTTTTCATCATGTACTTCAATTTACTAAGGCTGGGATGACCATAATTGCTACACAATTCAATGTCATGGAATGGGCTACTTCAGCGCTTTTTACTGCATGTTTCCACATAATATCTAAAATCTCCCCCTGCCCCTACCCAGTGTACTATGTTTATGAAAGCAAGGCATTTAACCCTTACATTTCCTGGGCTTTGAGTAATTTTCTTCAAAAAGCAAAAAATATTTGCAAATGCGCACCGTTGACATTAGCAGGTGGTTATGAAGGAGGTGGGACTGGCCAGTGCGGCAGGGAGGCAGCGATGGGGTCTTTTCTGTGTAGTGTCCAGAGATCCTCAGAGGATCCTCATGGAAACCTAGCAACTCCAGAGACCCTTCTTTTTTCTCAAGTTTCTGTCTCTTCTCAGGCAAAGGCAAACATATCTGCTGTGTTAGGCCAGCCTTTAGTTTAACTTGGAGTCCCAAAAACAAACAGTGGCCAAGGTCTGGATAGTGCAGTGACACGTTTCTGTGTTTGCTCAGATGAAACTTTAAAAATGTGAAAAGCCACCAAAATCTCTGCCCTCCTTTCCTTAATTGCCCTGGATTATGAGGCTGGAGAAATGGATTGGGTGGGTATGTTCTAATCTGTTAAATCTTGCGCTAAGTTTACTGATACTGACCTTTGGACTCCAGGGTGGCCTATTCTGCTCCCCAGCATTCTCCAGGGACCCTCCCAGCGTGTTGGAAACCAAACACCCTGTCTGCAGACACAGCCCAAATGCCAGAGCTTTCGCTTTGCAAGAGGGGCCAGAAGAGAGAAATAATGCTGTCGTATCTCCTTTGCACTCAGTTGACGCATATCAGGACTTTTATTGCCAGATCCCAAACCTGATGGCTGACATGACTGAGATCACCAGCCCTGAAGGCTTATTAAATAAATTTGAAAAAATCACATGGCATTTTCAGTTCTTGTCACTTACGAGTTTGCTCGAATATTCTGATGAGTTAATCTCAAAGATATATTGCCTCTAAACATTAAAGCGTGCCATGCTGTTGCAAAACTGAAAGAAAGTGACCAGAGTTAGTAGACATTGGTCTGGTTCCCTTGTCCTCCACACCTGATGTTAAAAAGAAAGACCAGGACCACCCGTGTCTACTGGATTTTTTTATTTTTAAAAATTGAAGCATGTCTAAAGGGGATTGGGCTTTCATATATAAACATGTTTTGTAATTTAAGCAACTCACTGTAATTTTTAAAAATGTGACAATTGTAGACATTGTCACATTGTATGACCAAACAGGTTGTGATGGTGTGACATTTCCTTTCTTTGTCTTTAACAAGAAAAAAAAATGCAGTTTTTAGTTACATTTATCTGGCTCTTACCTCTTCTACTTTAACTTATTTATTTATTTATTGGTTTGTTTGTTTATTTATGGCTCAGTGTCTCACTCTGTTGCCCAGGTGGAGTGCAGTGGCATGATCACAGCTCACTGTAGCTTCGACCTCCTGGGCTCAGGTGATCCTTCTGCCTCAGCCTTCCAGGTAGCTGGGACTACAGGTGGCTTATTTTTAAAATTTTTCTGTAGAGACGAGGTCTTGCTATATTGCCCAGGCTGGTTTCAAACTTCTGTGTTCAAGCGATCCTCCCGCCTCTGCCTTCCTAAGTGCTGGAACTGTAGGTGTGAGCCACCACACCCAACCAACTTTAACTTTAAATGAAATTTATGCCATTACTCAAAACTCCAAATAACAAAGTTGAGTAATGGCAAATGGTATCTAAAACAATGATAGCTAAAATTTATTGCGTATCTACTCAGTGACTGCTCTAAGCAACAACTCAATGGGACAAGTACTATTATTATCCCATTACAAAGTTTAAGAAGTGAAGCAGAGAGAGGTAAGTGAGATGTCCACAGTCACACAGCAGTTGATAGAGAAGGCCAGATCCATCTGCACCTCCTATTTTTAATCTCATCTTGGGCTCTATGAGCCGGAAGAAATGTCATCGTTGTGCATTTCCCAGTGTCAAAGTGCATACACTTATCATTATGGCTCCACCGGACCCTGTGATATAACTTGTTCTGGCACAGCAGATGCTTCACACTCGAGTGGAGGAGGAGGGATTGGTTTTCTTGAAGCCAACTCAAACTCCATTCTCCATTATACCCAAAGAATCCTTCTCCTCCCACAATTGAGAACACACATTTTGATTTTTAAGAGTGGATTTAAAAAAAAAATTGGAAAAGAATAATAGTTACACTTAGATTACATGGCAGGCATTTTTCAAAGTGTTTTACATTTTTTTCTTTTTTAAAATTTATTTTAGAATCACGGGGTACATGTGAGGATTTGCTACATAAGTATATTGCATGGAGAGGAAGTTTGGGCTTCTGATAAGCCCTCCCTACGCCAGTGGTGGGGATGGTGCCCAGTGGGTAGCTCAGTGCCCCTTATCCTCTCTCACTCCCTCCCTCCTTTAGCAGTGCCACGTGTCTGCTGTTTGTGTCCCTGTGTTTTACATTTTTTATTCATTTTTTTCTCACTGTAAGACAGATAGTACTATCATCTCCATTTTACAGATGAGTAAACTGAGGCATCGGTAGGTTATATAACTTGCTTCAAATCATCTAGTTGGGGAGACACGGACATGAACCCCTCAGCCCGGTTCCATGGTCCATGCTCTTTACACTACACTATCTTTCCACTGAGTTGACAACTAGTCAGGTGACCTGAAGGCTAACAAAGAAATTACTTAAGACACATCATTTGGGCTGAGTTCCATCACAGTTAATTGCAAAATTGACCATTTCATCAAGAGCAGTGTTGATCCTGTGTTCTGTCCCTGTCATGGCAGGATATTCCCAAAGAAAGGTCCTGAGAGGATCTACAGAATCTTTCATTATTCTCCTAGCATCTCAGACCGGGTCACTTCTAACTCTTACTTCTCTTTGCTGTACCTTGGTTCTCCTGCCTCATAATACCAGCCTAACAAAAACAGCCTTTTTTAAATTGTGGCTTTTCCAGTTTACAAAGCAATTTTTCCACATCACATGAACCTCACTATAGTACTATAGGGTAGATTAGGATCTTCATCATATAGATAAGGAAGCTGTAGCTCAGAGACACTCAAGGACACAAAAATGGCCAAACAGGGCCAGACATAAAGGCTGACTTTTTGATTTCCGTCCCCTATCCCTATTCCCAATTCCTCCTGCAGCGGCTGGAGACCACCCACACAGGCAGTCCACACTGTATTTTGTGCTCAAATTCGCTTGCCGCATAGACAGCTCATCACGGTAGATAAGGATATCAGAATTGCTTAGGTGGAAGAACACAGGTGAAGCCCGAGCCCACAGTGGGCTTCTGTTATACTGCGTAGGATCATGTCACTGACGGGAAGCAAAGACAGCAACCATGCAGAGGAGGGAAGTGTGCTTGAAATATGCAGGGCCTTGGCTTCCACCCTTCACGACTATACAGAAGTATTGCTTTTTCTTTTTTTTTTTGAGTTGGAGTCTCACTCTGTCGCCCAGACTGGAGTGCAGTGGCCGCTCCCGGCCACCTCAGTCTCGACCTGCTGGCTCTGGCGATCCTTCCGCCTCAGCCTTCCAAGTAGCTGGAATTACAGGTGCGCGCTACCACGCCCGGCTGATTTTTTTGATTTATTGTAGAGATGAGGTCTCGCCAAATTGCCCAGGTGGGTCTCGAACCCGCAGGCTCAGGCAATCCACTCACCTCAGCCTCCCAAAGTGCTGGGATTACAGGCTGAGCCACCGAGCCCAGCTTGCTTTTTCTTAAAGAAAAGAAAATCAACTAGGCCTGTGGATACTGAGTGGGGTCGAATGTCCACACTCCCTTTCCTCTGCCACTCCCTTTGGGGTGGGATGCTGGCACAAGGGAGAAGGGGGTGCCTGGCCTACTTACTCATTCCAATTTATAGTCCACAAGGATGAAGCTTAGCTAAAAGCTGGATACTGAAATCCCAGCTGAGGATTTCAGAATAGCCTGGGCAGTTTCCCTAGATCTGAATCTGTGACCCCGGGGGCAGGCTCTCAGAAAAACAGTTCTCAGATAATATGACTGACTGACTCGTAAGGTGTTCCTAAGGAAAGCTAACATCCCCTGTTCTACCCAGGAAGGGGGAAGGAGGAAGAGGAGGAAGAGAGAGGAACCTGGAGAGAAAAAAATGCAAAATGATCTGTAAAGAAAAACTCACAAAGCCCCTTTCTGAGGAACCTTCAAGTTGGAGTTTACTAGCAAGGCACTAGCAGACGCACACAGGCAGGTTAACGTCCCTAAAGCAGGAGCCAGTAATAACAGGGTCAGACCCACAGAGAGCTACAGCGAGTAAGGAAGCCAGTGTAGCACCACACCATTAGACACAGCGATTACTCTAGAAATGGGCGGGGCACACACACTTGGGCTGGGGAAACAGGCTCTGCTTCTGAGAAAGCGTTTTCTGCCTTGTGCTGGTGCTGAGCGTCATCTCTCCTGAGTTCTGGAGGCCCCGTTAGAAGCTGCTAGTCTAATGATGGTATGCAACTGGGTGGTCTTGGTGTGGGCACAACCCTGGATATGTGTGTGTGTGTGTGTGTGTGTCTGGCTGTGACTTTGCCAGGTGCCTGTGTGTGTGTGTGTGTGTGTGTGTGTGTGTGTGTGTGTATGTGCTTGGCTGTGACTTTGCCAGTTGCCTGCAAGCTGTGAAGTAGGGCACTTGTTGCTGCAACTGGGATCCTGACTTGCAGATCTGTTTGTCATCACTTACCATCCCTTGGTGGTTTGAGTGTGCACTTCTTTGGGGGAACAAATGAAATATTAAAAGTTTCTGAGCTTGGCAGCAGCAGCCAATCACTTGCTTGCCTACTGCCCTCTGGTCTTTTTTCTAAGCAGTCAAGTGCCAGCTTCTATTTCACTAGTTTCTATTTCTGTTAAAAACATTTAGAATTGCTTTCCTTGTCGTTCTCACTAGAAGTCAGCCTTTCCTCCTGTTCTGTGCAGGAAGGGCTGACCTGCGTTCACCCCATACATTCCCTCCTTGTCCGCTGCCAGCTCCAGGCAGATTGCTGCCATCAGATGTGCTGTCCTGGTAAGCACGTATTTATAAATGTCTTTGCAGTACCCTGTGCTTATAAAAGCAAGGGCACCTAGACAAGGTTCTGGTAGCCCATGGGGATACACTCGAGCTCTCTGTCCCTGCCGAGCTAGCCTTTTGCTTCAAGGCTCCTCTCAGGCCGACCTCTACACCCCTTCATTCATGTGCCTGTTTTAGTCATTGCAAAATGCTCTATGTTGCTTCTAAGACATGAAATGTGTACAGAAGGGCCATCTAGTTCATGGCATAGGCTTTGGGGTCAGAACTTTGGCTTGAATCTTGAGCAGTCCTTTTACCCACTCTGCCATGATCTTTCCATCTCAAAATGGGGCGGCAGCAACACTGGTCTGTGAGTAGTACACAAATGTGAAATACTTAGCAGAGTGCCCAGTACATGGACAAGTGTTAGCTCAGTAAGGTTTTGCTAGTGTTATCATTTCCTTGATTTTCCCCAAAATTAGCTGATCTGAACACACATCTGTTTATATGAGGAGGTCTGTTAACTTGGAGGACAAGGTGAAGGGAACCACAGAGAAGGAACAATCACATTTAACTTTGTTCTCAGCATTCCTCACTCAGGCCTGCCATAATCTGGAACCTGGGAGACCATAGGCTGCTGGGATGCTGCAAGTCTCGTGGAAGGGCACCTGGTGTTCACCACACATGTTTACTGCTGCGTGACCAGGTTGGCATTTTGCACATGGGAGATGGTAAAGGAGTGGCCAGGGCATGCCCAAGAGGCATAATTGGAATCCCATGGCACCATGGACCAAAGCCTTCCTCTACCTTCTTCTCCCATGGCTTCAGAAATACCTGAAGGAAGCTGGTAATGTGCATGTCCCACTCTGTTTCCCAAAGGCTATGCAACCGACTTATGTGTGTCAGCATTGCTGCTGGTAGACCCTGGGACTCAGCAAATCTACAGAACAGAGAGGCACAACTGGGGACAGATATGGTGAAATACCATTCAAATCAGTGATTCTCAAACCAGGCATCATCATGGCACCAGCTGTGAGTGAGCTGGGCAAAGGGAAGTGGCTAGCACCTTTCCCCATTAAGGACCAAGTGAGTGGGTAGCCGTTTCTCCTTTTTTACTGTTTCTGACTCAACTTTTTAAAATGTCTAGGGCCTTTTTCTGTACCCAGAACTAAGTAAATTGCCAAGTATATAAACAATTAACCAGGGCATATTATAAGAGGAAAAAACCCTGATAAAATCAGTAAGGCAACATCTTTGGTGGTATATAATTCAGATATTTTGTGCTTGAGTTAAAGTAGCCCTAAGTCAGCTTGTCTTGGATGGATCATGGAGCTGGCCTCCTCCCACCTCTTTTGTACCTCCCTTGTCTCCAGCATAAGAATGAAAATAAGCTGCAGATATCCTTCCAGGACTCGTTAACCACGAATGTTGAGACGCCTTGACAAATATAAAATGTTACAGGTAGCCCAACAGTGGATCAGAGAGTCATCTGTCAACATTAAGCGAGACTCAGAGTTTTCCTTAAATACTGCAGTCTCATAGTATTTCCAATCATTTCAGGGCAGACCAGAGTTCCATGGTATAGCTTTTTAACGTGGTAGGCCACAAGGATGGATTGAGTCAGGCAACTTATTCACTTTTTTATGTATTTCCAGACAGCACTCCAATGGGATAACATGAAACCACAGATAGGTTTCTTTACAACAATCTTTGAGGGAACTAGGAAAGCAGCAGGAGTCCTGTGTAGAGAGCTAGGGAATAAAGTCTTGGAGAAGAAAGTGGGCTTTGGCAGAAATGACAAGAGTGAAACACCTTCCTCACCGCTTCAGACATTATGCTTAAAGGCGTGTTCTTTGGCAACTTGTAATTTTCTGAAATTAGTTCTCTGGCCTTAGATCATCCTCAAGGTATTTATGTTGTATTTTGACTCAGTAGGAGCGATCTCTTCCCAGACCTAATGGCTCTCAACGGCACACCACAGGCTCACGCCGTCCAGTAATCAGATGATGGGAGGGGGAAAGGTTCAAAGAAGATTACTGTCTTTCTCAGAACTTGCTGGTCCATCTGCATTCCACTATGTCACTCACACTATAGATGTACAAACCATGTACAAATAAATTGGAACTCTGCAGTGCATGTGTGCATATACATACACACACACACATACAAACTTCTGAACTAGAAAAGATAATTGAGCTAGAAAGGAGGTTGTATGCAACTGGTGTTCCATGCCATAAGGATCCCCTTCCTGGCACAGCTCCCTCAGGCTTGTCTGGGCATGTCTGCCTACTGACACCAGACCAAGTTTCAGGGGAGGAATTTCCCCTTGTCTAGAGCTAGAGTTCGGGTTTGCTGACATGGATACTGATCTGTTGGTTGTCAGTAAAGAAACGGTGGCTTTTGAATGAGTAGCAGAAACTTTGTGCTAGTTGCCAGTGGCCAACTTTGACTCCAACCGGAAGCTTGAGAAATAAAATTGTCATGAAGAATATCTAGGGAGAGAAACAGGTCAGAAGTTGCCAGGGGTTGAGAGTGAGAGAAAGGAGATTGACTTCAAAGAGACACAGAGAGCTTCTCAGGGTGTTAGAAATATTTTGCGCCTTGATTGGGGTGGTGGCTATTTGACTGTATATGCTTGTCAACATTCACAGAACTGTGCATCTGAAAAGAGTGAATTCAACTGTGTGTAAATTATGTCAATAAACTTGATTTTTAAAAATATTGTAATTTTAGAGGCCATTTAAAACCAGAGAATATTTTGAGTTACTAATGCATCTTTAAGAACATTTTGAATTTAATTTTTTATTAGGTTAAAAAAAGTCCTTCATAGTTAGTTTTCTTTAAGAGCCAAGTGGAGAAATAGAATCTGTATATTTCAGGGTTGTTTGTAGTTTATTTGGCAATTCTCTACACTTAATTTTAAATTTCTTTAAAACAAAGTCAGTCTTATGAAGCATGGAAGCTGTAATTCCAAAAGTTGATTGGTTTTGAGATTTCAAAGCCATGGGTGTGGAGAGAATTTAGAATTTTAAGGGTAACTTATTTAGAAAAACCTAAGAAATCAGCTGTTATAACTAATTGTTCGTTATGATGCCTGGCTAAAAAATATTTTTTAAAAACTATAGCCAGATAACAATTGTAAAGAAGAAAAGAGGTTTTTTACAAAAGAGGAAAACCAAAACAAAGCAAACAAGAACAATAACAACAACAAAACCTAGCAATAAATTTGAAAAAAAAGGCCTCTATGAATGTAGCTATACAACTTTTAGTTAATAATACAAAGCTGACTCTAATAAATTGATACATATTCCATATTATTGGATGATTCACTTTTTCTCAAATTGATTATGTACAGTTTGATTCTAATCAAAGTTCCAATTGTAATATTTTTGAAAAAAAAATGTGACTGTAGTGCTAATCTAGAATATTCTATAAATAAAAATAACTAAGAAAAATTTATAAAGAAAAAAGAGAACTGTACTCTAGATTTTAAAAACCTGTTATACAACTTTAATAGCATGATACTGGTATAAGACTAGAGAGAAGAGAATAAAGAGTCCCACACTCTCAAATAGATATAAGAATTTTGTATTTGATGAAGTCATTTCAAATTAGGGGGAAAAAATGAAAGATTATTTCATTGAATAGTGCTGGAGCAGTTAGTTAACTTTTTGAGCAAAGGAGACGTTCCAAACCATATCCCTAGGTAAATCATGGATGAATTAAATTATTGAATTTTAAAATATAAAAACACCAAAGAGTAGAAGAAATTATGATAATTACCCTTCAAATCCAGTGTGTGAAAGCACTTTTAAAGAAAAAAAGTAGAGCAGGAGTATATAAAAAGAGAAGACAGATTTTTTTACCAAAAAATTAAAAATGTGTGCACATCAAAACTCAGGTTAAAAAAAAGTATAAGGCAAAGAATAACATGGGGGAAAAAGCAAAATATAAAACAAAGATTAACATGGTTAATACATGAAGACATTCAAGAAATCAATAATAAGAGGATAATAGCATAAGCAAAAAAATTATCAATATTCACAAATAACAATTTGTACAACAAAAAAGTTAGACAACAAATTATTAAAAAATTAGGCTCACTATTTATTTAAAAATAATTGAAAGAAGATACCAATTTCTATCCAGTTGGCAAATATTTAAAAATTTTTAAAAACCTTGCAATTGCAAAGTTGGATAAAAGTTCAAGATAAAGGAAAATATTATCTACTGGTGAAAATATAAAGGTCTTCAGATTTTCTGGTTCAAAATAGTGGCAATATGTATCCAATGACTTAAAGCTTATATTTGACCTAATAATTCCTCTTCAGTGAAGCTATCCATAGGAAATATTTTTAGGAAATATAAAGATATAGGTACAAGGATGTTTACTGCAGTGTTACTCATAACCAAAAAAATCTAAAAATAGGTTTAATCAATTATAATACATTTGTAGGCATGAGAAATTACATTTTAGGAATACTTAAGGCTTTAGAAAACTCTAAAAATATGTAGTGAAAAAAAAAAATGTAACCCAAGTGCTGTGGCTCATGCCTGTAATCCCAGCACTTTGGCAGGCTGAGGCAAGAGGATTGCATGAACCCAGGAGTTTGAGACCAGCCTGGGCAACACAGGAAGACCTTGTCTCTATGCAAAATAAAAGAATTAGCTGAGCATGATGGTGTGTGCCTGTAGTCTCAGCTACTCAGGAGATTGAGGTGGGAAAATCTTCTGACACCAGGAAGTCAAGGTTGCAGTAAGCTGTGGTCATGCCATTGTACTCCATGCTAGGCCACAGATTGAGACCTCAACTCAGAATGAATAAATAAATAAGATATAAAGTTTCATGTACAGCAGAATTGTGGCTGGCTTGGCTACATATGTGTATACATACATGCATATATACATATGCACACACTTAGAAAAAAGACTGGAAAGATTTGCACAAATGATATGTTAATAGTGGTTCTCAGGATGGTAGAATTATTAGTATTTTTAATGACCCTTATCTGGTATTTTTCAGATTTTTCTGTAAAAAGAATGAGTTAGCTTTATGAGCAGAGGCATAAATGTTATTTTTATAATTTTCTTTATTATCAAGGGCTCCCCCTGCTGCTCACCTAAAAATTTATGGAAAGGTGGCCTCTCTTTATTGCTGATGTCCATTTTCTAAAAGCTTTCATTCTTGATCTTGGTGACCACTCTTCACTTCTTATTTACCTTAGAAGCAAACTCTTCTATTCGGAAGATAGGAATAATATGTCAAGTTTTAGACTTCTGTTTTGAATCACAATATATTTCACATACACTAGTCATCTATTTAAGGGGCACAATTAAAGTATATTCACAAAAGTGTACGACTGTCATTACTATTTAATTCCAGACCATTTCCATCACTCAAAAAAGAAAACTTGTGCTCATTAGCAGTCATTCCCCATTCCTCCTTCCTCCATCCCTGGTAACCATTAAACTACTTTCAATGGTTATGGTATTGGAGTTCAGAAAACAATGTACAAAAGTATGGGCCTTTGGCATTACGAGCCCTTTGAATTAAAAGAAGTTGGAAGGCCTTAGAAGCTGCCTCAGAACAAACAACTATCAAGTAACCTAGAAAGATTAACCACAGAGAAAAGAAGAGACTAAAAGTTGTCACCACACAGACTTTTCACTGTTCTTTTGAGGGCAGGTTGGAGAGATTATCTGGGAGACCTTGTCTACATCATAAGATAACCTTTGTTCACAAGGCGGTTCTACCCCTCATCTTCTCCTAACTTGCCAGTTCCATTCAGTTTCCTAAGAGAATCATTTACAAGGAAATGTCTGCCACCTGGGTCCATTCATTTCCCCTAAAAATCATTTACTATTCTTACTATTCCTCTAAAATTGACTGGAGCCCTCTACCACTTCTCTCCTCTATAAAAGAGGCATTTAAGCCTCAGAGGTCTGGCCCTTCTTTTAGTCTCACATTTTGTTTGTCTCCCATGTTTAAGCATGTTAATAAACTTGCATGCTTTTTATTCTGTTAATCTATTGTCAGTTCATTCCAGCAAACATTCAGAAAGAGCATGCCCTCTGTTCCTACAATGGGCTGTCTATTTCAGACATTTCATATAAATGGAATCTTACCATACGTGGCCTCTTGTCTAAGATAGCATAATGTTTTTAAGGTTTACCCATGTCATAGCATGTAGCAGAACTTTATATTGTTTGAGTATTCTGTATTTTGTTTATCTATTCATCAGTTAAAGGACATTTGGGTTGTTTTCACTTTTTGGCTATTATAAATAATGCCGTTATGAATGTTCATGTGTAAGTTTTTGTCATATATTTTTAATGGACTTCAGTATACACTTTGGAGTAAAATTACTGAGTCAAATCATAGCTCTGTGTTTAACTTATTGAGAAATTGCCCAACTGTTTTCCAAAGCGACTTATTATTTCATATTTTCACTGGCATTGTAAGGCAGTTCCAATCTTGTCTCATCCATATCAGTACTTATTTGTTGCCCTTTTAATTGTAGTTATCCTAGTGGATATGGACTGTTATTTCATTTTGCTTCTCTCTAACGACTAATACTGTTGAGCACCTTCTCATGTGTTTGTTGGCTATTTGTATATTTTCTTTGAAAAAATGTCCATTCAAATCACGTGCCTATTTTTTAATTGGCTAATTTGTCTTTTTATTGTTGAGTTGTAATTGTTCTTTTATATATTCTAGAGACTAGAACTTTAGCAGGTATATTATGTGCAAATATTTGTTTCCATTCTGTAGATTTGCTTTTCATTTTCTTGAGACTATCCTTTGAAGCACAATTTTTTTTATTTTAATGAATTTCAATTTGTCTATTTTTTTCTTTTGTTGCTTATCTTTTGGTGTCAGATCTAAGAAATGATTTTCTAAATCCAAGATCACAAATTTACAGCTATGATTTTTCTAAGAATTTTATAGTTTTAGCCTTTACATTTATGTCTTTGATACATTTTGTGTTGATTTTTGTATGTGATGCAAGGTAGGGATCCAACTTCATTCTCTGACAAGTGAAAATGTAGTTGTTCCAGCACCCTTTGTTTAAAATGCTATTGTTTCCTCCACTGAATTGTCTTGACTTGTCAGAAGTCATTTGGCCACAATTGTATGGGTTTATTTCTGGAGTCACAATCCTATTCTCTTGATCTATATGACTATCCTATTCCATTACCACCCAGTTTTGATTGCTATAGTTTTGTGCTGTAACATCAAAATTGGGAAATGTTAGTCTTCCAGCTTTGTTCTTCTTTTCAGATTGTTTGGGTTATTCTGGGTCCCTTGACTTTCCATATGAACTTTAGAATTAGGTTTAAATGGATACCAAAAAGACAGCTGGAATTTTGATAAAGACAGTGTGGAATTTATAGATTAATTTAGGGAGTTTGCTATCTTAGCAATATTAAGTGTTTCAATCCATGAACACAGAATGTATTTCTGGTTATTTAGGTATTTTTTAAAGCTTCTTTCAATGCTGTTTTTATAGTTTTTAGTGTACATGAATTGGAATGATGTTGTTAACTTTATTCCTAAGTATCGTGTTTCTTTAATACCGTTGTAAATAACAGGGTCTCTATTTTATATTCTATTAGTTCACTGCTAGTGCATAGAAATTGAATTGTCTGTATTTTTCTTGTGTTCTTTAATCTTGCTGAACTGGTTTATTAGGTTTTCGTGAATTCCTTGGAATTTTCTATATACAAGATAATGTCATCAGCAAATAGGTAGATTCACTTTGTCCTTTACAATCTGGATGCTTCCTTTTTTTTTTTTGTCCCCATTCTCCCCTCCTTTACCCACTTCCCAGTTTTTGGCAACCACTGCTCTACTCTCTACTGCTATGTGATCAACCGGTTTTTTGTTTGTTTTAGAGCCTATGGATGTATGAAAGCATGCAGTATTTGCCTTTCTGTGTCTGACATATTTCACTAAACATGTCTATCAGATTTGTACATTTTGTCTCAAATGACAGGATTTTTTTGGCAGGATATTGTTTTTGATGACTGAACAGTATTCCACTGTGTATACATACCACCTTTTCTTTACTCATTCATAGGTTGTTGGACATTTAGGTTAATTACCAGTCTTTACTATTGTGAATAGTACAGCAAAAACATGGCAATGCAGATATCTCTTTGATGTACTAATTCTATTTCCTTTGGCTATATACCATGTAGTGAGATTACAGAATCATGTGGTAGTTCTATTTTTAATTTTTTGATAATTTTTCCTACTATTTTCTATAATGATATACTAACTTACATTCCCATCAACAGTATATAAGGGTTTCCTTTTCTCCATTTCCTTGCCAACACTTTTTTGTCTTTTTGATGATAGTCCTTATAAACAGAATGAGGTGATATGTCATTGAAGTTTAATTTGCATTTCCCTGATGATTATTGATGTTGAGCACGTTTTCATGTGATGAAATGTGTTGGCTACTAGTATACCTTCTTTTGAGAAATGTTTTTAGATATTTTGGCCCTTTTAAATCAAGTGCTTTGGTTGCTTTTTTTCTTCTTGTTGAATTTTTTAAGTTCTTTATGCATTCTTTAAAGAAAATTTAAAAATATTTTCTTCTATTCTGTAGGTTGTCTCTTCACTTTGTTGTTTCCTTTGCTGTGAAAAAGCTGTGTCATTTGATGCAATTCTCTTTGTCTATTTTGCTTTTGTTGCCTGTGTTTTTGAGATTATATACCAAAAAATCATTATTTAGCCAAATACTGTGAAGCATTTCCCCTGTATTTCCTTCTAGTAGTTTTAGGTTTTAACATTGAAGTCTTTAATTCATTTTGAGTTAATTTTTGTATATGGTGAGAGGTAGGGGTCTAATCTCATGCTTCTACATTTGGATACCCAATTTTCCCAGCTCCATTTATTAGAGACTGTCTTTTCTCCCATACTATGGGTGTTCTTGGTGCCTTTGTCAAAAATAAGTTGGCTGTAGGTGTATGAATTTGTTTCTGGGTTCTCTATGCTGTTCTATTGGTATATGTGTCTGTTTTTGCCATGCTGTTTTGGTTACTGTAGCTTTGCTGTATATTTTGAAGTCAGGTAGTGTGATGCCTGCTGTTTTGTTCATTTGCTTAATTGGGTATTTGGGGTCTTTTGTGCTTTCATATGAATTTTAGGATTTTTTTCTATTTCTGTGAAGAATATCATGGGTATTTTTGGCAGGGATTGCATTAACTCTGTAGATTGCTTTGGATAGTATGGCTATTTTATCAAAATATTATTTTTCCAATCCATGAACATAAATATTTTTTCATTTATTTGTGTCCTCTGCAATTTCTTTCATCAATATTTTACAGTTTTCACAGTGAATATTGTTCCCCTTCTTGGTTAAGTTTACTCCTAGATATCCTATTTTTCTGCAGCTATTATAAATGGAATTGTTTTCTTGATTTCTTTTTCAGGTAGTTCACTTATCATATAGAACTTTTAGTGTCCTGCAACTTTACTGAATTGAATTACTAGCACTCAGGTTTTTCAGTAGAGTCTTTAGGGGTTTCTATATATAATATTATGTCTTCTGCAAGCAGGGATAATTTGACTTCATCCTTTCCGATTTGGATGCCCTTTACTTCTTTCTTGTGCCTAATTCCTCTAAGACTTTCCATACTATGTTGGTAATGTAAAATGAATTTGGAAGTATAACCTCCTCTTCAATTTTCTGCGATAGTTTGAGAAGGATTGGGGTTAATTCTTCTTTAAATGTCTAGTAGAATTCAGCAGTGATGTCATCTGGTATTGGACATTACTTTGATAGGAGACTTTTTATTATTGATTCCGTTTCCTTACTCATTATTATTTTGTTCATATTTTCTGTTTCTTCATAATTTAGTCATAGTAAGTTGAGTGTGTCCAGATTTTATTCATTTCTTCTAGGTTATCACATTTGTTGTTGCATAGTTGTTCCTAATGGTCTCTTACGATCTTTTGTATTTCTGCAGTATCCATTTTAATGCTTCCCTTTTCATCTCTGAGTTTGTCTTCCCTCTTTTTTTTCTTATAGTGTAGCTAAATATTTGTTGGTTTTGTCTACCTTTTTAAAAAAATTCTTCATTCTATTGATCTTTTGAATTGTTTTTCTAGTCTGTATTTTGTTTATATCTCCTCTGAAATTTTATTTCCTTCCTCCTACCAATTTTTAGGGTTGGTTTGTTCTTGTTTTTGTAATTCCTTGAAAGGCATTGTTAAGTTATTTATTAGAAATCATTCTTTTTTGATGTAGGTAGTTATTGATATAAACTTCTTTCATAGGAAGAAGTTGCATTATCATTTATTTCAAGAAGTTTTAAATTTTTCCTTTTAATTTCTTCATTGACCCATTGGTTATTTAGGATGTTGCTTAATGTTCATGTATTTGTACAGTTCCAAGGTTTTCCTTGTTAATTTCTAGTTTTATACCATTGTGGTCAGAAAAGATACTTTTTATGATCTCTATCTTCTTAAATTTGTTAAGACTTCTTTGGCCTAAGATATAATAATCTATCCTAGAGAATGTTCTATGTGCAGTTGAGAAGAATGTACATTCTTGGCTACCATATGGAATGTTTCATAAATGTCTATTAGGTCCATTTGGTGTATGGTGTAGTTTAAATCTCACACTTCTCTGTTGATTTTGTGTCTAGATCATTTGTTTATTGTTGAAAGTGGGATGTAGAAGTCCCCTACTATTATTGTATTGTAATCTATGTCTTTCTTTAGATCTAATAATATTACTTTATATATTTGGAGGTGCTGATGTTGGGTACAGATATATTTATAGTTGCTAGATTCTCCTTTTGAGTTGATCTCTTTATAATTATATAATGACCTTCTTTGTTTTTTTTTACAGTTTTTTTTTACCTAAAGTCTATTTTATTTGATAAAATATGACTACTACCGCTCACTTTTGGTTTTTGTTTGCATGGAATATCTTTTTCCATTTCTTCATTTCTGATCTATTCTTGACCTTAATGGTGAGGTGAGTCTCTGAGGATGGGGAGACACCTCTTATCAACAAGGGTACCTGAACGAAATATTTTTGTATGCCTAACCCCTAACTGTACCCCACAATAACATAATAAAATAAAATAAAATATAAAAAAAAA
>CAUYQG010173922.1:0-33795 GCA_963574415.1 Tarsius wallacei
AAAAAAATTTTAAAGACGCTTGGTACAATTCTGGATTAGGTACATAAGTGGTCATCATATGGGTAAAGTTTGGGCCTCCCTTTGGTCTCCACTTTGCCTGTTTGAGATCATATACCCTTATTGATGCTATGGTCCCCTCCCCAAGGGTTTCCCACTACTGCCAATCCCTGTCTTAAAATATTATGATAAATGTTTAAGGTCTGTTTATGAATGAGAACATGTGCTACTCATTTCTTTGTTTCTGTAATAGATCAATGAGTATTATAGATTCTAAAGTAGCCCAAGTTGCTGTGAAGTCCATAATTTTGTCCCTCTTTATGGCTGCACAATATTCCATTGTGTATATATGCCATATTTTTTTTATCCTGTCCACTTTTGATGGGCAGCACTGTTGGTTCCATGTTTTTGCTATTGTGAATAATGCTGTAATAAACGTGTATGCAAATATATTTTTCATAGAGTGATTTGAGTTCCCCCGGTAGTGTCAGAATGGAGGTTGTAGGGTTGTATGGAAGGTCGATTTTTAGATCTTTTAGGAATTACCACACTGTTTTCCACAGAGGTTGTACTAGTTTACAATCCCACCAACAGTGTAGAAGTGTTCCCTTTTCGCCACATCCTCTCCAGCATCTGTTGTTTTTTGAGTTATTGATGATGGCCATCCTGACTGAGTTAATTAGGTGGTATCTCAGTGTGGTTTTAATTTGCATTTCTTTGATGATTAGTGCAGCTGAGCATTTTTTCCATGTTATCTGTTGACTGCTTATATGTCTTCTTTTGAGAAGTGTCTATTGATGTCTCTTGCCCACTTTTTAATAGGGTGGTTTGCTTTTCTTTTTTCGGCACACCTCCATTCCTTGTAGATCCTAGATATTAGACCTTTGTCAGATACACAGTTGGCAAAATTTTTTTCCCATTCTGTGGGCTGTCTCCCCACCCACTCTCTTGACTGTTTCTTTTGCTTTGCGGAAGCTTTTCAGACTGATGAGGCCCCCCTTGTCTATCTTATCTCTTATGGCATAGGCATTTGGGGTTTTGATCAGGAATTGGCTGCCAGTTCCAATTTCTATAAGGGTGTCTCCTGCATTTTCTAAGGTTCCTATTGTTTGAGGTTTTACATTTAGGTCTTTGATTCATTTACAGTTGATTTTTGTATACGGTGATATCACAATTTTTAAAAAATAATTTTAGATTTTAAAATCAGGTCCTATTTTAACCTGGATCAGCTAATAATAATGTGGTATTTTGTTTGCCATGGTTTTTCTCAGATGTCCTCTAAGACCTCAATCCTCCTCCATAAGGTCTTAGGGAAAAACTATGCACACAAGAACAAACGATGATGATGACAATGATGAGTTTCTACCCAAAACTCTTACTTGGATACCACTTAATCATTAACATCTTCTAATAAGTTTTTAAGACTTCGAAAACAGAAAATATATACAAGAGTTCCTGGTATAATTCCTGGTATATAACAGATGCTTACCAAATACTAACCTTGAGTAGAGCCTTGCTATTTAAACTGTAGTCCATGGACCAGCAACAACCATATCACCTAAGATGCTTGTAAGAAATGCAAAATCACGGGACCCTCACAGACCTACCAAATTAGAACATGCATGTAAACAAGACCCCCAGGTAATTACTATATGTATTCACCTCTGAGAAGTACCAGTTTATAACAGGGATCTGTAACTGTTTCTGTCAAGAGCCCAATCACAAGTATTTCAGTCTTTGCCAACCAATAGGCAAAATAATATAAGTATTTATATAACAAGAGAAAAAAATTCTAAAAATTTTTAAAATATACATTCAAGATATAATAATAATGGGTCACAATATTTTATAATACAAATCTTATAATTAAAAAACTGAATTCTTATTGTGGGGATAACACCTAACTAGGGTTTCCCATAATCAAAATCTATTACAAACACTCATGTGTTAATGATGATCTGTAATGAGATTTTATGTATTTATCTTTAAAGAGGTCTTGAAAGTAGGATTTATTAAGAAGACAGAAAAGCTCCCACAGCAGGTGAAGATCTGAAAGAGGTTGCCCTGAAGATGTCTTTTAACAGCAATAGATACAGTCAAATATTGATATCAACCCACAAACATGATTTCAATTAAGCAACTTCATTACTTGGAAGGCAATGATAGAATTCTATTAGATTCTTTTGATATTTGGCCTTTGAATATCATTACATTATGTCCTTACACTGCAGATTAACCGTTTCCAGTTGAAGTTTAGGTAGAAGTTCCTCGACTGCACAATTAAATAAATTTTGAAATATGAAAACCATCTTTATCAATATCTGAAAAATACTGGTGAAACTATAAATTGAGAATGGAAAATATGTCCACACAAACTCTTGTGGGAAAGAAAGTCTACCTTCCTTGTCAGCATGAGAAGTATATAAAGTAGCTTGATACTACTTGGGATTCAGCTGCCACTGAAATGACTTTACTGCAGTCTAAGTCTTGTATTCAAGTATTATTTTGCCGTGTAATTTTAGGTTAAATTCATTTTAAAACATTGTCAAGTCTGCAGAAAAAGCTAATTTCCAAAGCTAATCAGTATTTAATAGCAGCTGAGGATAGTACTCTTTGCACACACAAAAAAATTCCATCTCAGCCTTTAGCTTAAACAATTGGGGGGGGGGGAATTTTACCACTGATAAGCCAGTCAGGATATGTATCCTTTGTTTCTAACAAAAAAATTCATGCAGCTAATATTAGTTAAGTCCATAAAAGTGAATGAGTTCACAGAGACAGTACTGATTCAATAACACACATGATAGATTCAAATATTTTCTGCAAACTATCTGCTGACGAATAACACAATGAATAATCATAGGCTTTTAACTCCTTACATTTTGACAAGCTTTGTAAGTTAGTCCAACTAAGCTTTGTTCTGCTCCATACATATTTTATCACCATCAGCTATGTAGCACATCCTAGCAGATTCCACTTCAGATTGTACTGTTTTCTCAACTTTGAAAATATTTTTGCCTGTAGCTGTTCTATAAACACTATTCATAGAGGTCAATTTTTCTGTCATGTCAAACTTGGCATTGACTCCTTGAATAAACAACAACCAAGCACTATCAATAACATCTGTTGGTTCATCAAGAGCCAAAGAGAACCACTCTAAATCATTTGCCTTGTTTTTTAGTTGACTATTGATGTTGTTTCAAATGTTTGCAACTCATAAATCAACTGTCCTTACCAAAAAGCTAATAGTATAAAACAAATTTATTTTCTCTGGACATAATTTTTTTGACTGTTACAATCAGATACAATTTAATTAACTCAACATCAGTAAATGGCTTTCCTTGCTGGGCAAACAAATGAGTTGCTTGGAAACTTATTTTAGTAGCAGCCTCATCTTCATTTTTATTTTTATGAAGAAATTATGCTGTGACAAGATATTTTAAGTTTTCTAATTTTTCTGACTACTGCTTTCCTGAGAGCTGGACATACTGCGGTATATGATTAGTAATTTCAACATATACTGTATTCTTCTATAACAACTATACTGCCACTGCATAATAAGAACAATGTTTTGCTACCTAAAATCAATAACAAAATAACCTACACTCCAATGTTCCTTAAAAACATGCCCACTCTGGCCGGGCATGATGGCTCATGCCCATAATCCCAGCACTTTGAGAGGCTGAGGTGAGAGGACTGCCTGAGCCCACGGGTTCAAGATCAGCCTGGACAACTTGGCAAGACCTCATCTATACAATAAATCAAAAAATCAGGTGGGCATGGTGGTACATGCCTGTGGTTCCACCTATTTGGAATGCTGAGATGGAAGGACCCTTTGAGCCCAGCAGGTAGAGGCTGTGGTGGCCATGAGCGTGCCACTGCACTCCAGCCTGGGCAACAGTGAGACTCCGACGCAAAAAAAAAAAGCATGCCCACTCAAAGCCCATTTTTTTCTTTTTTTCTTGTTTTGACATGATGGATATGCAGTAATAGTAAATACTGCAGACTGACAAAAGACATGGCACTCAAAACAGTGTCAAGTCATAACTGCATGACTGAAATTTGTAGTGCATCAAATAACAGTTCAAAGTGATGAGAATGCTATGTACAGTTTCTGTCACAACTACTCAGCTTTGCTATTATAATGTAAAAGCAGCTGTGCTCCAATGAGACTTTATTTATGGATGCTGAAATTCAAATTCCACATGTCACAAGGTATTCCTCTTCTGATTTTTTTAACCATGTAAACTTGCACCAACAGGTAGTTTGCTGGCTCCTGTTCTAGAAAACACATTTCAAAGATTTCAATCTTTTATGTACTCAAACTGTCATTTTTGACACATCTAAAAATTTGGTCCTCAAAAAGTGAAACTTTCTATTAAAAAACAAGTTCATCATAATTCATCAAATTCCTTATACAATAAATGTTTACATTTTTACAAAAGAAATTATAAAAGCCACCATAAAGACTATAAAATTCTTAAAGAATACTGCATTTCAAAACACAGCCACATTATGCTACTATTCTTACTAAACTGTTCTTCCAAATTTGCAAAAATAAATCCAAAACTTCACATAAAATATATAACAAGGATGTCACTACTCAAATGAAAGATCAATCACATTCCATATGATGAAAAGAAACTTTAGGGAAGCATAAATAAAGAACACATTTTGACCCATTAGAGAAGTTTGCCATGCTCCATTCTAATAAACACATTTTCTCTCTCTCCTCCACCCTCTTTCTCTCTCTCTCACACACACACATATACACACAAATTCACAAACTCTCCCCAAAAATGTTAGCTATTATAAAAGTATAGGCTCTGGTCGGGCTTGGTGGTTCAGCCTGTAACCCCAGCACTTTGGGAGGCTGAGTCGAGTGGACTGCCTGAGCCCACAGGTTTGAGACCAGCGAGGGCAACTTGGCGAAACCCCATCTCTACAATAAATCAAAAAGTAAGCCAGGCATGGTAGTGCATGGCTGTAGTTCCTGATACTTGGAAGGCTGAGAAGGAAGGATTGCCTTAGCCCAGCAGGTTGAGGCTGCAGTGGTCGTGAGCGTGCCACTGCACGCCAGCCTAGACAAGAGAGACACCAACTCCAAAAAAAAAAAGGTATAGGCTCCAAAGGTAGCAAGAATGATATATTTGGACATATTATTAGCTCTGGTGCGCCAACATTACTTATTTATACCAAGGAATCATTTTTTTATTATATAATTTTTTAATTGCTTTAGGTTTTTGTCTTCCTTGACAGATAGTCATAACAAAATTAAAATATCTAAGAAGCATGTCTTTAAAAGATTAATACCAGTTACCAAAAAGTCAAAAAAAATGACCTAGCTTTTCTAATTGCAGATTTAACTGCTGCTGAGCTATCACCTCACAGTTTTAAACTTAAAACTTCCGAAGTCTGAAAATATTTTAATTCATTCCAGATTTTAACTGTTACTTTTCATATTACATCTGATAAGCTGATTTATACAGAACAGTTAAAATTATTTTCCATTAGTAATTTTCATATTATGCCTGATAAGGCAGAGAACCCTTTTATTAAAACAGAAACACCATGATAAAAGTTAAAAAATTATTTCCACAAGATAAAATACTCCATTTAAACAATTCTCTTGCATTAGTTTTCTCTCTCTCTTTTTTTTTTAAGTTGGAGTCTCACTCTGTCACCCAGGCTGGAGTGCAGTGACAGACTCATGTCCACCGCAGCCTTGACCTATGGGGCTCAGGAGATCCTTCCGCCTCAGCCTTCCAAGTAGCTGGAACTACAGACATGCACCACCACACCTGACTAATTATTTATTTATTTATTGTAGAGACGAGGTCTTGCCAAGTTCCCCAGGCTGGTCTTGAATTCCTGGGCTCAAGCGTGCTGAGATTATAGGCATGAGCCACTTAACCCAGTCTTATTAGTTTCTTAATGCACCTTGAAAGCATCGGAAACAAAAAAGATTCAGGAGTATACACTGTATAACACTCTAGAATTACTTCTGATTCATCTTGAAATATCCATTCTAACATGGTTTATAAATCTCTCACATGAATTTAATAAAAACAGCTCCTACATTTTTTCTTTAGTTTTAGATATTAACATTTTTCTAAAGGAAAATGTCACAATTTCTCATGAATTCAACCTCTTTCAACTGATTTGAAATACCTCACTGGTCATCACATTCCATATAAACATGGGTCTATTTTGTACTTTATTCTGTTTTATTAAACTATCTGTTTCTTTTTCTTTTTTTTTGAGTTGGAGTCTCATTCTGTTGCCTGTCGCCCAGGCTGTAGTGCAGTGGCACTCTCAAGGCTGCCTCAGCCTCGACCTGCTGGGCTCAGGCAATCTTCCTGCTTCATCTTTCCAAGTAGCTGGAGCTTCAGGCGTGCACCACTATGCCTGGCTAATTTTCTGATTTATTGTAGAGACGAGGTCTCGCCAAGTTGCCCTCAAACCCCTAGGTTCAAGCAATTCTCTTGCCTAGGCCTCCCAAAGTGCTGTGATTATAGGCATGAGCCATGTGCCTGGCCTAAACTATTTCTGAGCCATATGTATCTATCCATCTATCTACACATACAAACATATATATATTGTACATATTGTACATATACACATAAACACACAGAGCTTCCAAATATTTCACTCAAATAAAAAGAGTAAGCATAGGAAAGACAGGTTTCTGAATCTAGTCTATATGCTCAATTATATAAGCCTGTGGTAAAGAGAATATAGGTCTGATCTAGAATTTTTTTTCTTTAAAAATTTCTAATATTTTTATTATGCAATACTAAATTATATATATGTATATATATATATAAACTAGTTTAAACTAGTTTAAAACTAAAACATGCTTAGCATCGGCTATCTCTTACTTCAAAGAATATATGGAAATAAATAATCATAACAAATGTAGTTGCATAAATAAATTTTGTTCTCCAAACACTGGTCTCCTCTTTAAAAGAAATAAACTGGTTGAGTGAAGAGTTGCAAAATAATTTTTGCTTATTTGGTAGGACTTCAGGGCCATGACATTCTTATGGTTGGGGAAAAAAAACTAAAACACTTCTATCCTTCTCCCCCTCAGCATGCTGCTGCCTTGTTACTCTCAAATTCTTCCAAATACCCCAGAAAAATAAATACATAAATCAGTTATTAACATTCCTAGTCATCAGAGTATTTCCTGAAAGTTGTGATAGGTCAGGTAAGACTTGAGTCTATCTATTGGGCTCTTAAGACAGAGAAGATAATCATTAAGGAACACAGAAAAGCTGATCTAGAATTACTCCAAGTCATGTTGATACTTCACCTTATCTTTTTGACACATTTTATCTTTTTACATACTTTTGTTGTAACTCTTACAGCAAAGGATTGAAATACCCTGAGACCAAATTATCATTATTTTATTATTTCTTTTTTGAGAGACAGGGCCTCGCTCTATTACCTAGACTGGACGGAGTGTAATGGTGTGAAAAAGACTCACTACAGCCTCAAACTCCTGAGCTCAAGTGATCCTCTTGCCTCAGCCTCCAGAGGAGCTGGGACTAAAGGTGTGTGACACCACGTCCAGCTAATTTTTTATTATTTGTAAAGGCAGGACTCACTACATTGCCCAGGTTAGTCTTGAACACCTGCCCTCAAGCCATCCTCTCACCTGAGCCTTCCAAAGCACTGGGATTACAGGCATAAGCCACCATGCCAAGCCCCAAATTATTAATATAAAGAAGGAGAAACAGCTTGTATTAGAGGTAAAGCATAGAGTTTCTGCTTCTCTATATAGTCATGACCTTAGAAAATGAGTAATCTAATTTCAATAGTATTCTTATTAATAAAAAATACCTGATAACTATTTTTTCTTTCATCAAAAAACAAACACATACACAGCCAGATAAGTTGTGTAAGTTTGGCCAAGTTCTTTAACCACTCCATGTTTAAACCTCTTTATATATAAAATGGAGATAATAAAAGTACATGCCTTACAACATTGTTAAAGTAAATAAATTTAATGAAGAGTTTTGAACTAAATCAATTAGAAAGCACTCAATAAACATGAATACATGTATGCTAACATACAAGTACTCAACAAATATTAGCATATATAACACACATAAGCCCCCTTCCAGGTTTCTCCTTGGGATTTTAAGTTCCTGGTAAATAGAAAGGCATATACTTCCATGCCTAATTTCTTTATACTAATGCAGTAGTAACATAACTAACTAAGCTCCTCTTCCGCTAGCCTCAAACTTACAATAATTTGCTATTTTTAAAATCAGTCTCTCTCTCTCTTTCACACTCTACATGTGTATGTATATTATATGTACATGTTTATAAATATATATGTACATAGATGTATTTAATACTAGATTATACTTCTATATTAACATATAGTCCCCATTTTAAAACTAAGGAAACTGAGACACAGAGAGGTTAAAAGTTCTGAGTTCAAGTCCCAGCTCCGCCATTTAATGACTTCATTGTAAAATACTGGTATAACAGTATCTCTTACATGGTTGCTCACAAGTAGGTCACAGGATTAATTCATATGGTAAATTAAATTAGATAATACGGCCGGGCGCAGTGGCTCACGCCTATAATCCGAGCACTTGGGGAGGCTGAGATGAGAGGACTGCCTGAACCCATGGGTTCGAGACCAGCCTGGGCAACTTGGTGAGACCTCATCTCTAGAATAAAAATCAAAAAAATTAGCCGGGCATGGTGGCACGTGCCTGTAGTTCCAGCTACTTGGAAGGCTGAGGTGGAAGGATCGCCTGAGCCCAGCAGGTCGAGGCTGCGGTGGCTGTCAGCGTGCTACTGCTGTGACAGAGTGAGACTCCAACTCAAAAAATAAATAAATAAATAAATAAATTAGATAATACATGTAAGCTCTTGGCAGGTTCCTAGCCCATACAGCCTCAATAATTTTTACTTACTATTATTAAGTCCCAGAAAAATAAGTAACTTGCCTAAAAGTGTATGCCAAGTAAATGATGTGAGAAGAGAAAGCAACAGCTATCAAATTGGCAGATAATACAGCATTTCAATTTGCTCATTTTCTATTTATCCAGCCTAAATATTCAAATAAGGAAGAAAAAAATCAAAGTTTTATTCACAAGATTTCCAGTAAAACAGATTATTCTGCTTAGGAATCCTCCTACCTGCTCTACAGGTTCACAAAGACATGTTTAACACAAATTATTCTGCTTGATGAAAATAAAAATCTTTAACCATCACTCCCAACTCTAAATTGCTTTAAGACTCCAGAGAATGTCAACTTTAAGAAGCAGAGATACAAATTAGTACATAAGTCACATTAAAATCATAATGTTCCTCTAGAAAGACACATTTCCAATGGCCAAATGGCCCCAAAAAAATCTCAAAATTTTTAAATTTTAATAATTTCTATTACCTGTACCCTTAATGGAAACACCAATCTACAATTTTAGATATATATGTAATTAAAGGTAAGTAAATCAAATGTATATGAAGGAAGAAAAATTATGATTTTTTTAACAGGTCAGATGACATGAAGTTGCAGATATTCTTAAGTCAACCATCTTTAGTCTATAAAATAGATTCACCTGGTTCAACCTAATACTCAATGACAAGAATGGCCTGTGGTATAACAATCCTCTAATGTCTTCACAAATGATTATAACTGTCAATTTTGGACAGTATTCAGTGATTCAAAGAAACTGTGAGTCACATCATTCTCATATGTATTTTATTTGTGTACTAATCTAGAAGCTACCAAAACAAAGTGGCAGATGCATATGCCTGGTTGGCCCTCAAATTTACATCATAGTCTTCCAGCAAATCAATATAGTCATTTACAAATAGTAACTTATGCCAAGATTTTTTTTTCAATTGCAATAATTTTCCGCCTCAACATTTCTTCCCCAAGACCAATTTATTTGCCTTACGAACATATAAATATGATTTTTCTAAAATATTGACAAGAAAGAACAAATTTCACTTCTTTTCCTTTTTATCCTTGGTCATGAGTCTATGAACCTATGGTAAAGAAAAATGCAAAAATGCAAAAAATTAGAGCCAAAAAAATTCTACCCACTGTGTTACTACCCAATGATAACCAAAGTCAACATTTTCTTTTCTTCTAGTTTTTATATACCTTTTAAAAATTAAGATTACACTTTATAGAGCAGCACCTGCAATTCAAAGCTGTTTTTACATTTACAATTGCAACAATTTGCATGATGTCCTTAAAGTTTGTGACATGATAAATCTGTCATTTGTTGATACATGAAAGAATTTACATAAAACGTCCATCCATCCATTTCTCAGTTTGGGTTTGTTTTTCTTTACTGGTAGTCATTCATATACACCAATATCTTCCAAAAAACATTTTTGAAAAATGTTCCCCTCAAATAAACCCAATTATTAATGTTAATGATGAAAATGATAGTGGTAGTTTTTGACAATACAAAACAAACTTCAGATAAATTATAAACTAACATACTTGTATAATAAGTTCTTGGATGTTAATGTTAGTACTTGAATAATATAATGCAGTACAGTTATGTTTTAATAAAAGTTATTTAAATTTTTTTACAAATAGTTGTTTTCTAAAATTAAAAGCCTAAAACAGACATAAACTTTTGTGTTAAAACTGATGGCTGTCAAAACTGTGAGATGGGTACAACAGAGTTCACTGCCAAATACACTCTACTTCAATAAACTTGAAATTTTCCGTAACAAAAAGTTAACAACTTTTTATATTTTCCTAAATTTTTGCAAAAGGCAAAAGATTTATATGATATTAAAAGAAACCAGAGTATTCATTTTCCTAAATTTTTGTGAGGAAATTTGTGTTTTAAGAAAATTCATAAATTTCAGAACTAGGAAAGTTGGCAGTCATCACTACTGTCAACATTCTACGCTAATTGCTACTTTGAACCCTGTGTTTTTTTCCAATTACACAAAAGCACTTTTCCATATTATAGCATGTTTTCATGAACATTACTTTCATGGCTATCTAACATTCCACTAAGTGGATGTGCAGTAAAATATTTAATTATTCCCCTACCATTGGTGATTTAAGAGGTTTCTAATTTCTTGTTTATTAAAAACAGTGCTGCAACAAACATCCTTGTACTACAATATTTTACTTGAATGTAGGACTGTTTCCTTAAAAAAGAAAGAAAGAAAGAAAAAAGACTCCCAAAGCATGGTAGGAAATATCAGTGGTATTTCTCTCCCCATACCCATTCTACAATCTCCACTCAGAGTCAATAGATACATGTACAGAAAAGAGTTAACACAGGAGGCCTGAGGCTGCTGTTTTTAGAAAGACCTATCTGCAGAGAAAATCCCACCTTCCTCTAAGTAATAAGGGTGGTTCCTATGCCTAGACTGTTTATGCATATTCAACTGACCCTTGAACAACATAGGTTTAAACTGCCAGGATCCCCTTAAATGTGAACTTTTTTCAATAACTAAATTGAAAAACTTTTTGGAGATTTGCAACAATTTGAAAAATCTCATCAACAAACCACACAGCCTAAAAATATCAAAAAAATAAGAAAAAGGTATGTCATGAATGTATAAAACGCACGCATATGCTAATCTATTGTGTAATTTACTATCATAAAACATGCACATGTCTATTATAAAAAGTTAAAATTAATCAAAACTTACACACACAAACACAACCGTACATGGTACCATTCACAAATATAAACAAACATAAAAATGTAGTATTAAATCATAACTGCATAAAATTAACTGTAATAATTTCACAGCCACCTCCTGTTGTTATCGTGGTGAGCTCAAGTGTTGCAAGTATCCACTTAAAACGCTGTGAGATGATAATCAATCATCTCTGCGTGAGCAGTTCATCTCTCCAATAAACTGTGTATTGCAGTAAAAAGTGATCTCTTGCAGTTTCCGCATATTTTTCATCGTGTTTTCATGCAATACTGTAAACCTTGAATTATACCCTGGGACCCATACAAAGTGCCACTAGTGATGCTGGAAGTGCTCCCAAGAAACACAGAAAAGTCATGACATTCAAGAAAAAGGGGAATGGCCCGACACGGACTATAGATTGAGGTCTGCAGCTACAGCTGACGGCCATTTCAGACAGACAATTCATCCTGCAAACAGACTATGTAAATTTATGGTATCAGTAAATACGGTATTATAAATGTATTTTCTCCTCCTTATGATTTTAATAACATTTTCTTTTCACTAGCTTACAAGTGTAAGAAAACAGTACATAATACAAATAACAAACAAAATAAGTTTAATTGACTATTTATGTTATCAGTAAGGCTTCCAGGCAAGAGTAGGTGATTAGTGATTAAGTTTTGGGTAAGTCAAAAGTTATGTGTGGATTTTCGACTGCACTAGGAGTCAGCACCTCTAACCCTCTATTGATGTTCAAGGGTCAACTGTAACATGGTATAAGCCGAACACCTACATCCTTCTGGGAACTCGAAAGAGGAGCTCCCTTCCAAAATCTTGGGGACAGAGTCTCTAATGGCCTTCCCTGGGCAGACACATCGCACACATGTTGCTACACTTCACTGCTGAGGGAAGAGTAGGATCTGTGTGACCCCTATGGTGAAGGAGAGAACATAAGGAAGCCTGCATATAAATTCCTCCAGACTACACCTATGCCTTTTTCCCTTATGACCCGTCTGTGAAAACCATGATTACAACTAAATGCTAAGTTCTCTGAGTCCTAGCAACTCTCTGAAAATGGGGGTGAGCTTGGAGAAACCTGAAAAAGTACTTTAAGCACATTCAGCCTGCTAACACCAGTCCAAGATAGGCTAATATAACACTTGATACTGGTGAGGCACCATAGGCAAGAACTAGTGATTACCCTGCTACTGGAGATGCAGATGACTCAGGTAATTTAATTTCACACATCTCCTTCCCCTAACAAGACAGGCTGTGTATGTTTCATAGTTCTGAAACTCTCTGGTAAACAGTCACTCTGAGTCCGCAACTGTATCCATGAAACAGTATATCGCCTCTCATTAGAATATAAGTTCCGAAAGAACAAATATATTTGGTGTTTGTTCATTGAAATATCAAAGTAGCCGGGCTCAGTGGCTCAACCTGTAATCCCAGCACTTTGGGAGGCTGAAGTGAGTGGATTACCTGAGCCCATGGGTTCAAGACCTGCCTGGGCAACTTGGTGAGACTTCATCTCTACAATAAAATCAAAAAAATTAGCCGGGTGCGGTAGTACACGCCTGTAGTTTCAGTTACTTGGAAGGCTGAGGCGGAAGGATCGCCGGAGCCCCAGCAGGTCGAGGCTGTGGTGGCCGGGAGCGTGCCACTGCATTCCAGTCTGGGCGACAGAGTGAGACTCCAACTCAAAAAAAAAAAGAAATATCAAAGTACCTAAAAGAGTGCTCAGACACAGTAGACTCTCAATAAGTACGTCTTAAGTGAGTATTCTCAGTGGAATTCTTTGAGGAACAAATTAATATTCCCCAAATTCTCAAATTGAATAAATCTGTTTTTAAAAAAAAAAAAAAAAACTAAATCTGAATCACAACTCCACCACTTGGTAACTCACAGTCTCTATTTCCTTACTCATAAAGTAAGAATGAATGTCTAACTTACTGGTGTGAAGATTAGTGCAACACTAAATATGAATTAAACTCCTCTCAGCATATAACAGATAGTCAATAACACAATATACCTTATTCAGAAAATCAAGGAACTATAATCTTATAGCTCAATATGTAAAACTATATAATAACAAAAATTAAAGGAATACAAGCTTTGCTACTTTAGTCAAGTAGAAAATTAAATATTATTACTTGGGAATTAATATAGCTTCTGCATTTTTGCCTAATGGTAGATTCCAGACTGTGAACACATTAGGCAGCCACTGTAGTGATCCAGGCAGGAGTAAAAATAGGAGACTGGACTAGAATAGTAGCAGATCAGAAAAATATCTAGGAGACAAACAACAAAAATTTGGTGATAGACTGACTACATTTGAAAAGGGAAAAGAAAATCTTTCTGGCTTACGCATAGATATTTGGTAGTAACAGTAACTAAAATGATGAATACAGGTTAAGTATCCCTTATCCAAAACGCTTGAGATCAGAAGTGTTTCTGATTTCAGATTTTTTTCAGATTCTGGAATCTTTGCATATACATAATGAGATACTTTGGGAATGAAACCCAAGTCTAACATGAAATTCATTTATGTTTAAAACATATCTTACTCACACAGCCTGAAGGTAACTTTATATAATACTTTTAGTAACTGTGTGCATGAAACAAAGTTTGTGTTAAGTACTTATGTGTGCAATTTTCCACTTGTGGCATCATGTTAGTGCTTGAAAAGTTTCAGATTTTGGAACATTTCAAATTTTTGGATTAGGAATACTCAACCCATACTAGAAGACCTGGATTGGGGAGAGTATCATAAGTTCTTTTTGAAGACACTGAATTTGGCATGTTTTAGGGTAAAGGATCAGAAGGGATAATAGTAAATTTCTTCCTACAGGCCTCATTTATCCTATATAACCAGCAATAAAGACTAAGGCTTTATGAACAATGGTTCAATTAACTTTAGCAAAGAGCATGAGTGACAAAAAAGAAAGGTAGAAAGAAAATCCAGTTCAATATATAGAAAACAGAAGTCCAAAAAATGGAAAAACTGTATTCACAGACCATCTAGATACTGAAAAATGTATCTGTATAAGGGATCATGTATACGATTAGCATTACAGTAAGTTACTGGGTCTAAAAGACGAATACAACATTGCTGGACCTCATACTTTGAATAAGGAGAAAGACTAATAATGTAAAAGAAAAAACCTTAAAAGTATTTTGAGGTTGGGCATGGTGCCTCATGCCTGTAATCCCAGCATTTTAGGAGGCCAAGGTAAGAGGACTACCTGAACCCACAGGTTCGAGACCAGCCTGGGCAACTTGGCGAGACCTCATCTCTACAATAAATCAAAAAATTGCCTGGGTGTGGTGGCACATGCCTGTGGTTCCAGCTATTCGGAAAACTGAGGCGGAAGGATTCCTTGTGCCCAGCAGGTAGAGACTGCAGTGGCCGTGAGCATGCCACTGCACTCCAGCTTGGGTGACAGAATGAGACTCCGACTCAAAAAGAAAAAATAAAGTATTTTGGCTGGGAACATCACAATCAATTTTACAAACTACTCACTATGTAAGGTAAATATTACTCACCATAACAATTCTCTAAACTTACCTGCTTAATTCACAATTTGATTATAATATATAGGCAAGGTTGATTTAATAATTCCATGACACACAAAAATCAATCCTATATCTTTTTTAGTCACATTATATGTATTTCATCCTTCCAGGGTGCTGTTTATGTACTTTAAAAACAATTATAGAATGTTCAACTTCTCAGACTGGCATTTAGCAAATCAGAACTTCCACATATCACTCTCCCCATTCTTACAACATATTATACCTTAAAAGTAAGGAGTAAAGTATGTTAACTTACTTAATTGTATGAATAAAGAAAATGTGGTATATATACACAATGGAATACTATTCAGCCTTTTAAAAGAAGGAAATCCTATCATTTTGAAGAGCATGGGTGAGCCTAGAGGACATTATGCTAAGTGAAATTAGTTAGGCACAGAAAGACAAATATTGCATGATCTGCAATCTAAAAAAGTTAAACTCATAAAAGCAGAGTAGAACGGTGGTTTTCAGGAGCTGGGAGAAATAAAAAGATGCTGGTCAAAGGACACAAAGTTTCAGTTAGGCACAAGTTGCTGAGATCTATTACACAGTAGGATGACTATATTTAATAATAACGTATTATATATCTCAAAATAGTTGAGAGTAAATTTCAAATGTCTCACCACAAAAAAGGAGAAGGCAGCTGAGGGATATGTTAGTTAGATCCTGCATGCATATGTATATGTTAGTTAGATCCTACATGCATATGTATATTAAAATGTCACACTGTACCCCATAGATGTATATAATTATTATTTGTCAATTCAAAATATTAATTAAGCCAGGCATAGTGTCCCAAACATGTAGTTCCAGCTACTGGGGAGGGGAGGGTGGGAGGACTGCTTAATCCCAGGAGTCTGAGGACAGCCTGAGCAACATACTGAGACTCATCTCTCTACAAACAAAAAAAAAGATGCTCAACACCACTGACAATTAGGGAAATGTAAACAAAAACTACAGTGAGATATCATCTCACACCTATTAAAATGGCTACTATAAAAAATGGAAATTAAGTGTTGGTGAGGAAGTTGAGAAACTGAAACCCTGTGCACTGTTGGTGGGAATGTAAACTGTTGCAAACCACTATAAAAAACAGAAAGGATTCAGAGATATTTGCACATGCAGGTTCACAGCAATACTATTCACAATACCCAATAAATAAATACCCAAAATAAGCAACCTGTCCCTCAAGTTAAATGGGAAGGAAATTCTGACACATGCTACAATATGGATGAACTCTGAAGACATTATCCTATGTGAAATAAGCCAAACACAAAACAACAAATACTGTACGATTCCACTTGTATGAAGTATCTAAAGCAGTCAAATTCAAAGAGACAGAAAGTAGAATGGTAGTTTCCAGGGGCTAAGAGCAGAGGAGAATGGCTATAGGAAAAGTGCTGAGATTACAGGTCTAAGCCACTCTACTCAGTCGAGTCCAGTGCCTTGGCAGGCCAAGGTGGGAGGATCACTTAGGCCTGGAAGTTTGAGACCAGACTGGGCAATACAGTGAGATCCTATCTCTATAAGAAATTTAAAAATTAGCTGGGAGTGGTGGTGTGGGCCTGCAGTCCTAGCTACTGGGGCAGCTAAGGTGGGAGGACTGCTTGAGCTCAAGAGTTCAAGGCTACAGTGAACTATGATCACACAACTGTACTCCAGCCTGGGCAACAGAGTGAGACTCTGTCTCTTAAAAAACAAACAAACAAAAAAGGAAATAAATGTAAAAAGAATAAACATCAATCAATTAAAAAGTCGACTGAAGTAATTTTTTTTAGAATTAAAAGGCATATTCTTTCACGTGGCTTGATTTCTACCACCAAGACATACATACATCCAGGAATACAGGTACATGAATACACAATCTCCCCCTCCCCAGAACCAGAGGTTACAAAGCATATTGTATAATGGTGGGAACTGGGTCTCAGGTGCCCATTCCTCAGATAGTAAACATTGTACCTAATAGGTAATATCTGAACTCTAACCCTCCTTTTCTTCTCCCCACTCACTGGTGTTCCCAGTGTCTATTATTTTCATCTTTGTGGCCATTTAGCTACTGTATATAAGTGAGAGCATTCAGTGTTTGGTTTTCTGTTCCTGAGTTAGCTCACTTTGGATGATGTTCTCCAACTCCAGCCAGGTTGCTGCAAAGGACATGATTTCTTTCTTTTTATGTCTTCATTCTAGACCATGGTGTGTGTGTGTGTGTAGGGGTGTGTGTGTGTGTGTGTGTGTGTGTGTGTGTGTGTGTGTGTGTGTGTGTACATGCCACATTTTCTTTATCAAACCACTGGTGAACACTTAAGTTGGTCTATGATTTTGCTATTGTGAACAGTGCTGTAATGAACATACTAGGGGAAGTTTGAGACCAGCCTGGGCAACACTGGAATTTACTTATTAAAAATTTGTGTATTTATTCTTACATGTTTAAACTACAGAACAACTCTCGTAACACTATAAGAAAAGGACTGACAGCAGCAGGAAACTGCGGGGTGTGGAGGGGAAGCGAGGTGGGACTGGCAGTAGTGGGAATCTACCTGGGGAAGGGGGGCACACCTCATCAACAAGGGTACTTGCACAATGAATATTTGTATACCTAACCCTGAATTGTACTCAATTTTAAAATAAAAAAACTGCAGTCCTCTTCAAAGTACTCTCTGTTTGACGCAATATACCTATCAAGATGCTTTTTTCACTGCTCAAAACAGTGTTTGAACTTGTCAATTTTGATGCCTTTTAGTGCGTCTGCTGTTTTTTGTTTCACCTCTTCCGCATCAGCAAAACATTTCCCTGTGAGGACTTTTTTCATCCAGGGAAACAAAATAAAAAGTTGCTCAGGAAGAGATCAGGTGAATAGGTAAAGTAGGGCCTTGGGGTCCTGCCATTTTAGTCAAAAATTGTGGAATACTCAGTGCAGTGTGGGCCAATGTGCTCGTAAATCACCCATTGTGAAATGGGCAAAGGTGCTGAAAGAACCTATCAAAAAAAAAATTCACTGAAGCTGAATGCAGCCTCTCACAACCACTAGCTGATACACCGATGCCAATGGGTTCCTAGAACACTTAGGTAGTGGGGGAAAGCCTGTACTACAAAGGCTCTGCCCTCCAAAATATAATTCCAGTTGTTTTTTTTTGGGGGGGGGAGGAGTCCCTGTTGTATAAGTGCAGGTGTCTTTCTTATATAATGATTTATTTTCCTTTGAGTAAGTCCCTTGTAGTGGGATTGCTGGGTCCAATGGTATTTCGATTTTTAGTCCTTTGAGAAATCTCCATACTGTTTTCCATAGAAGTTGAACTAGTTTACAAGCCCAACAACAGTGAATGAGGAACACATGCTTTATTTCTAATATCTGTAGCGTCTGGAGCAAGTCTTAGTCTTAGGATGAACTTTCACTAGTTACTAAGCTCTTTGAGTAGTCTTAATAAATATAGGATTAATAAAACTATTTTTACAACTTTTTTCTCAAATAACTGGACTAAAGTCATTTTTACTTCATACAAATTTAGAAAAGGTATCCTAAATAACAGTTAATCCTTTGCACTCAGATGTCCCTGAAGGGACATCATAAATCTAGCAAGCCACTCGGATGTCCCCTCTCAGAGAACATAGATTGCTGATGATTATATGGGACAAACTTACGCAAGAGCAAATTTTTCAAAAATGTATGTTTCCTTGAGGTTTTCCATCCAAACTGCGCAAAAAAGCAAATAAACAGATGGAATATATACTAAGATATGATCCATCAGTTGAGAAGTGGTTTTCAGAAATCACAAGTACATCCTTTCACATCATCTTTGAAAAACAGACTGGACAATAAATTACATATCATTAATGTGGGAGAAAAAAAAACATGACTACCTTGTCTGCTCGAATAGAAAAACACCAGGTAGAAGACATCAAACAAATTACTATTGCACAACATGTATCAATGAAACTAAAATGCATATTGGTGACTGTTTCACACATTACCACAAGCTAGAAAAATATAAGATACAAAATTTTGATTTTTTTTGGTCATAAAAAAGTTCCTCAATGTTCAAAATTCCATTTTAAGCCAAATATCATCACAAAAAAATAACTGGTTCCAACGCTATACTATTTAGTATGAAGTGATTTGTTTTTCACTATTTCATTAAAAAGTGCAGTCAAGTTGCTGGTAGGTGACCTGCAAGATGTCTCTGAGTGCAAAGAACTAAAATCTACAATAAAATTGCTGAGAAATAATGATATTTAATAAAAAGTTTGCATCACTTTCGCAAAAGCAAGCTCAAGAGACTAGGGCTGGGGGTTATAATTTATCATGGTTGCTTTCAAAGATTAACTAAAACACCTGCTAATATCAAGAAGTTACAGATAGTATTCTAATCAGCCATGCACCTTTGTGTTTTAGCCAGTTAACTTACTAATACAAAATTTATAGAACTAATATACTTAAAACAACATATTTATCTTGGTTTAAACAGAGAGCAGATAACTACTATAAATTGATCCTAGCAAAGAGGCTACATACCATAGCATAGTGATAGGAGAAATACTTCAAGTCTTCACATTTCAGATGCCAGTATTTGGGGAACAATTTGAAAAAACATATCCCCTCTTAAAAATTCCGTTAACTTTTTCCTCAAGCTAGATAAATAAATTAGTTCAAAGAAATGTAAGTAATCTTAACATCAAAACGATCACACTCCTTGTAGTCAAAAAATACTGTAATAAAAGTAAATCTTGGCAATAATGAACAGTAGTAACAAGATCAAGATGACACTTAAGACTGTCTTAATTCTTAAAACAGGTCACAAATAGGAAGAGTAATAAACACATGGAAAACTCCTTAATCTTTTGATAAACAAAAATATGCAGTAACAATGGAATACTACGCAGTCATAAAGAAGAACAAAATCATGAACTTCACAGCAACCTGGATGGAATTAAAGTTTATAATACTGAATGATCTCTCACAGAAACAAAGAGCTGAGTATGATATGTTCTCACTCATAAGTAGACCTTGAACAACTACCGTAATACTGTAAGAAAAGAACTGACAGTAGGGGGAAACTGTGGGGGGAGTGTTGACAGTACTCGACATCTGCCTGGGGTCGGGGGGCACACCTCATCAACAAGGGTACCTGCTGCACAATGAATATTTGTATACCTCACCCTGAATTGTACCCCACAATTTTAAAATAAAAATTAGAAGAGGAAAAAAAAATATGTAGTAAGTAAAATAACCTGTAATACCATACCTACTCTACAAGCTAAACACTTCCTAAAAATACTATAAGAGCAGTGATGTTTCCACTAACTGGTTTATATGTGTTGCTAGTGGCACTATAAAGAGGTACAACCCTTATAATACTGTAACATCCATGAAGATATTCATATTTTTGACTAAATAACTTAACGAACAAATTCAAACAGTGACTACAATGTATGCGGCATAAAGTTTCCCAAAGTCTTAGAGAGCGTTATACCATATTAGCAATTCTAAAAGTCTGTTTCTAAAGCTAAAATAGTTTCCTATGCTAAAAAACTGCTCAGAGGGCAATAATTTAAAAGAAGCAAAGCAAAATAAAAATCTGTGTCACATTTTTATCTATAGCACAAAGGACTAAGTACAGAGAGCTGAGAAAATATCCAACATTAAAGGAATACATCCACTGACAAAATGTATCCCAGCTATTAAATTAGTAAAGATTTTGTATGAAGTATTTGTTCATATAAATATTGACTATGAACTATTTTAGAGCTTAATGCCCGAATAAGACATAACTCCACTATGACTATAACTCACTGGAAAATATTTTTTCCCAAAATAAACAAGCTGTATTTGAGTGGAAGATTGTATGTCATGTTATTTAAACATCTTGCCAGTGTTCGACTTCCACAATGACAGAAAAAAAAGTAGTTCCAGTTATTATTTAACTAAACTACACATTTTACTACCATTATCTTTGATGATTAACACATTTAGCCAATAGCTATAGTATATGAAAAATTTCCAAAAGCTAAGAAGGTCACAAAGTCTCTTTCTGGGTATTAAAAGCAAAATTTTACATTAAATTATTCTAGTCGGAAACATTATACAAATGTGAAATGACAAATTCTTGTAAATGACAAACATCATGATTGGTTATACTTCTTAAGTATCATGCTCACTGAAATCAGCTTCCTTATAACTATTTCATGAAAGAAGATAAAAGCTGCTTTAAAACATATTTTGTAATGTTCTAAGGATTTTATGTGAACCCAAATGTTACTTACATTGTAGTTCTTGGTTGTCAAAAAATGACTTTAAAAATAAAAGTAATCTTCAAGGCATCAAAGGCAAAGATATTTCTGCTTCAAATTAAACGTACAACTCCAGATGGCTAACTGCTCCACAAGCTGGCCCTATTCAAACTCTGTACATAACCAATTGACAATTTAAACAAAAGAAAGGTAAAGAAGGAGTGCGAGAAGAAGGGAGTGGCAGGAGAAGAAAAGGATTCAAATTCACCCCAAATTTCAAGACTTACTAAAGTATTAAAAATAAAAGTAAACAAGAACTTTCTACTTCCAATAATTAGTTATTAGGCAAATTAAACTAATCTTCTGGCCGAAAAGAATCATGCGGCTAAAATTCAGAAAGAGAAGTTCCAGAAAGGTTTGTCTGGTATATGAGGTTTTTCCTCTCCTAAAGGCATCTGTTGATTCAAAAAGTGACTATGACCAGGCATGGTGGCTCACACCATAAATCCCAACACTCTGGGAGGCCAAGGCAAGGGGATTATCTGAGCCCAAGGGTTCAAGACCAGCCTGGGTAACTTGGCAAGACTCCATCTCTATAATAAATCAAAAAACCAGCTGAATGCACATACCTGTAGTTCCAGTTACTTGAAAGGCTGAGGTGGAAGCATTGCCTGAGCCCAGCAGGTCGAGGCTGTGGTGGCCATAAGTGAGTCACTGCACTCTAGCCTGGGCAATGGAGTAAAATTCTGACTTAAGGAGATTTTTAAAAAGGTGCTTAAGGAGATTTTTAAAAAGGTGACTATGAGGCTGAGTAGGTAAGAAAAACATCTGACAGCCTCACTGGGATGGTCAGACAATAATGAAATCCAAAGCCTCCTCTAAACTTTGGGTTGGGATCCCAACCTCAGAGCAAGAGTGAATGGAAATGAAAAGCAGCTACAAATGATCTTAATTCTTAAGAGTGAATTAAGAAAATCTGAGGTTTAGAGTACCCCTATATTTCTGCCAAAATTAAATGCAAATCCTGTCATAGAAAAATGTCATCATTCTAGGCCTCAAATTATTTAGTTTTTCATGTAAAATGTCTCATAACCAGAAACTTAAAGCAAATGAAACATGAAATAAACCCAAAGTGATCTAGATAATGAAGTTATCGAACACAGACTTTCAAATAACTATGCTGAATAGTAAAACAGAACTTCAGCAAAAAACCTGAAACTAAAAAGAATCAAATTTAAATTGTAGCACTACAAAGTAAAAGAACCTAAGTTAAGAACTCAGTGGATGAGTTTGACAGTATATCAGATACATCTTAACAGAGAATTAATGAACTGGAAGCTTGATCAGGAAAAATGCATCCTTAAAAATGTACACAAAAACAGCTGGGCACGGTGGCTCAAGTCTGTAATCCCAGCACTTTGGGAGGCAGAGGCAAGAAGATTGCCTGAGCCCTGAGTTCAAGATCAGCCTGGGCAACTTGGTGAGACCTTGTCTCTACAATAAATCAAAAAATTATCTGGCATGGTGGTGCATGCCTTTAGTTCCAGCTACCTGGAAAGTGGAGGCAGAAGAGTCACCTGAGTCCAACAGGTCGAGGCTGCAGTGGCTATGAGCGTGTCACTGCCTGCCAGCCTGGGCGACAGTGAGACTCTGACTCAAAAAAAAAAAAATGTACACAGGGATAAAGAAGTGAAAAATACAAAAACAGTCATAAGAAACATAGGGAAAACGTAAGAAAATCTAATACATATATAACTGAAGTACCAGAAAGAAAAAAGATGACAAGACAGGAGCACTATTTGAAGTGATAATGGTCTGATAATCTTCCAAAACTGACAAAAACCCTCACCAATGCTATCCAACAGAACTTTCTACAATGATAAAAATTTTCCCCAACTGCCATACAGTAGCAACACTGGGCTACTGAGAACTTGAAAAGTGAGGAATTGAATTTTTAACTTTTTAAGTGTTATTTAAACAGTCACATACAGGTAGTGGTATTGGATAGTGCAGCCTCAAATCACAGGTATAAGAAGTCCTACAAATACCAAGTCAAACAAATAAAAGGTCACACCTCGACAGATCAGTAAAACTGCTGAAAAACAAAATTAAACCCTCCAAAAAACTTGAAAACTTGAAAACAAATTAGACTACAGTCAGAGGAGCAACAATAAAGACCAACAGCTGACTTCTGAACAGAAACAATGGAAACCAGATCTCATGGGCACTTGGGAATATACAACATGATGAATGAAAATAACTACCTACCTAGATTTCTATATCCAATCAGAAAGATCCTTCAGAAATAAAGATTTTAAAAAGACATCATCAGACAAGCAATAACAGAGATAGGCCTAACCAGATAGGCCCAAATGGAGAAAATGTTAAAGAGTATTTTCAGGCAGACAGAAAAAAAAAAAAAAATCAACCCAGCTAGAAGCCTGAAGATGTAACAAAGATTGAGGAGCACAAAATAAATAAATAGGTAAATATATAAATAAATTTAATTGTATTACTGAATAAAAGACTAATGATAGTATCTTGTGGCTGGTTAAAATATATATTGAATCAATACAGTAATACATGATTCTGGAGAGGAAAATGTACAGTTAATAGTTTCTAATGTTGCAGTCACCTGAAAGAGGAAAAAGTACTGACTTATGCATTAACACATCAAGGAGGCATATTGTAATCTCTAGGGTAAACACTAAAAATAAAACAAAAAAGACGGTATATCTATTAAGCCAATTGTGGGTTACTGGAATGAAAAAAGTAATAATCAAAAAGGCAGGAGAAAAGAATAAAACAAAGTTCAAACAGACAGAATAAACAGAAATCATTTATTAGGAATATCCATTTAAATGTACATATATCAGTAAGTATATTAAAGGTAAATATACTAAGCACTCCAATTAAAGAACAAACATAGTCAAACTAGTTTTTCCTTTTATGATATATGCTACTTACAAGATACAGCTAAAACACAAATAAAAATTGAAAGTAAAAGAACGGAAAGAAATGTATCAGGCAAACATCAAATTAAAGTCTGTCTTGAAACTCAGTTAACAACACCAGAAGGCAAAAAGAATTACAAAGATAGAGAGGAACACCGGGGCAGTAAAAGGTTTGATTTACTAAAATTCTTAATTTGTCAGCACCTATAATGTAGTCAAATTATGTATATAAAACAAAACTGACAGAAAATATATAGAGAAAATGACAAGTCTATAATCAATTGAGAACATTTTAACAAACCTTTCTCTGAATAAGAGCAAACAAAAAAGTCAAAACAGTTTGAAAAAAAACCAAACTCACTATAACATATTACACCACACCTAACAACTATAACCTTCAAAAATGTTTTTTGCTGTAGACAAGGAATACTTACCCAAAAGGACTATGTGTTGGACCATAAAGCAAGTCTCAAATTTTAAAGAACTGCAATCCTATAGATTTAATTCTTACTACAGTAAAATCAATTAGAAATCAGTCACAAGAAGACATCTAGAAAAAAATCTATATGCTTAAAAATTAAACAATATACTTCTAAATAATCCATAGGTCAAACAAGAAATTATAGAATGTTCTGAATAGAAGGAAACCTAAATATACATATGAACATACACACACATACATGAACATACACACATACATACATACATGAACATACACACATATTACAATTTAAAATGAATTCTACATTTTAAATGGTCAATTGTATGCTATATAAATATCACTTCGATTTTTTTATAAAGCCAAAAAACATGAGAGAGGACACTAAACCCATGCTTTAAGAACTATATAACCTCAAATAGTATATGCATACATGGAGGAGGGAGTTGAAAATCTAAGAGATAAGCCTTTGTTATAAAAGTCTAGAAAAAGAATAGCAAATTAAATCCACAGAAAGTTGGAGAAGACAAACAATAAGAATTAGGACAAAAGTCAATTAAATAGAAAACAAAGCAGATAGAATGAACAAAGCAAAAAGTTGATTCTTCAAAATGACTAATAAACTGGTAAGAGTGAAAAGAAAAAAGAGACGAGAAACAGAAACTACCTGAAATGGAAAAAGGACATCATTACAGATCCTACACACAATGGAAAGATCACAAAGAACTATCACAATTTTACGCACACACATTTGGAATCTTAGATAAAATAAGAAAAACTACTAGAAAACACAATTTATCAACACTGATATGAAAACTGAAACTCTGAAAAGTCCTTAGATATTAAAGAATTGAAAACATTACTTAAAACTTCTCCACATAGAAAATATCAGGCTTAAATGGCTACACCAGTAAATTCTACCAAAATTCAGGGTAGAATTTACTGGTGCCATAGCACCCTTCTTACGTAAATTCTTTGATATAATGGTCAAAGAAAATGTACTTTCCAACTCATTTTTATGAAGCCAGTGTTACCCTGATTCAAAACCTGACAAGGACATTATAAAAAAGAAAAGATAAAAACCTATCTCATTCTCATGTTAGCTACAAAAATATTAAAGATCAGCACACAAAAAAAATCAGCAATTTGTATCAGAAGAATAACAGCTTACAATTAGGTTGCGGTCAGTCCAGAAATGCAAGGTTAGCTTAATACTTGAAGAGAACTCATATAATTCACTATATTTTTTTAAATCTGGAGAAAAGTTCAATAATCATCTAAATCGATGCAGAAAAAGCACTTAATAAAATTCAATATCCATTCATGACTTAAACAAAAAAAAACTGGTAACTAGGAATAGAAAAGAATTTCCATCATCTAAAAAGGAAAAAATCCCAAATGTCTATACACTACATTGCGAAATATTGAAAAATTCTCTCCCCACTTCTAAAATTAGGAACAAGGATTCCCAATTAAACCAATCTATTCCACATTAAACTATAGTCATAATCAATGAAATAAGGCTTTAAAAAATAAAAAGAATAAGGACTAGAAAAAATAAAATTATGAACATGGGACATATGTTCATAGAAAATGCAAATGATTCTAATTGAGATATATTATCAAAATTATTAGCAAGGTTGCTAGTTACCACATCAATATATAAAAATCAACTGCATTTGTAAATATTACCAACAAATACAAAAGTTTAAGAGATACCACTTACAATGACATCAAAAAATATAAAACACCTACTAAGTATAACCATAATTATGCAAGACCATCACAGAGAAAGTCATAAAATTACTACTGAAACACTGAGGGGATTAAATAGATAGATAGATAGATAGATAGAAATACTCGTAATTGTCAAGAAATGAGCTATAGATCCAGTGTAGTCTCAATCAAATCTCCAATAGACTGCTTTTTATAGAACTTCCATGAGGCAAAAATAGCCAAGACAATCTTGAAGAAAATCGGTAGTGTATAGCAGTGGTGTATATTAATTTTCTATTACTATCCCAAAAAACTACCAAAATTCAGCATCTTAAAATACCCATTTATCATCTGCAGTTTCAGTGGGTCAGAAATCCCAGCACAGCATGGCACCCAGCTGGTTCTCTGCTTAGGGTCTTACAAGGATTGGCTGGGCACAGTAGCACATGCCTTGTAATTCCAGCACTTTGGAAGGCGGAGGCAACAGAACTGACTGAGCTCACGGGTTAGAGACCAGTCTAGGCAACATGGCGAGACCTTATCTCTACACTAAATCAAAAAATTAGCTGAGTGTGGTGGTGCATGCCTGTAGCTCAGCTACTTGGAAGGCCAAGGTAGAAGGATTGCCTGAGTCCAGCAGGTGGAGACCATGGTGGTCATGAGCGTGCCACTGCACTCCAGCCTGGGCAACAGAGTAAGATGCTGACTCAAAAAAAAAGGATGAAATCAAGACATCAGCTAGGCTGTGTTAAATGCCATAGGAGAAAATGTATTTCCAGGTTAATTCAGAATGTTGGCAAAATTCGGTTCTAAGCACATTTAGAGTACTGAGGTGCCATTTCCTTGTTATCTGTTCAGGTCCCATTTCCTTGCTATCTGTTAAGTGGGGGATTGATCTCAGTTTCTAGAGGCTGCCCACATATCCTGGCTCATGGCTCCAGTTCAAAGTCAGCATCAGTATAGGTCAAGTTATTTTTATACTTTGGAGTTACTCGCTTTTTATCTCTTACTCTGTTGCATCTCTCTTCTGCTTCTTTTATTTTATTTTATTGTACTTTTTTAGAGACAGGTTCTTACTCTGTTACCTAGGCTGGAATGCAGTGGTGCAATCATAGCTCACTGTAACCTGGAACTCTTGGGCTCAAGCAATCTTCCCACCTCAGCCTCATGAGCCACTAGGAGTAAAGGCTGGAGCCAACACAGTTGGCTAATTTTAATTTTTTGAGACAAGGGTCTCACTGTGTAGCTCAGACTGGTCTCTAACTCCTGTTCTCAAGTAATCTTCCCACCTTGGCCCTCCACTTGGCCTCCCAAAGCACTGGAATTATAGGCATGCGCTACCATTGCCCAACTCTACTTTCCTCTTTTTAAGATCTCATGCAAGGATCCTGGGTCCACTAATGAAGATACTCTCACTATTTTAAGGTCTGCTAATCCTAACTTTAAGAGCATCTATAAAATCCCTTCACAGTAGTATCTAGATGGTATTCAACTGAATAATCTAGCGACAGAAATCTTGGGGGAAAATCTTTAGGGGAAAAAGTAGAATGAATTATTTTACTGGCTATCTAGTTTATTATAAGAAAATAAAAATCAGGACATATGGTACTGGCACAAGAACAGACAAACAAATGATCTAGAATAAAGTACTGAAATAGGCCTAGGAACAGATACTTGACTTACAAAAAAGGTAGCACTACAAAGGAGGAAAAAAGAACAATTATTTTTAATAAATGGTGTTGGGCAACAGGATAGTCACATGAAAATGAAGCTTACTCCCACTCACATCACACAGAAAAATCAATTTCAGGAAAATTATAGACCTAAATGTGAAAAGCATAACAACAACAACATTTCTGAAAGATACTATATGAGAGTGAACTTTGCAAACAGTGTTATGAGGAGCTCAGTGAACCAAGTCTCCAGTAAAACAACCATTTAACTAGTGGAAAGCATTTTTTTAACCACCTAATATTAGAAGTGATAACAGCAAGCATCTGTGAAATGTGAGCCACAAGCCACTCCCACTCCCTCAAATCAGTGTGGCAGAAGTTCTACACCAGGCAATGCTAATGAAGCTCCCCCATCTCCCAGTATAGGACTATAATTTCACAGTATGAGGGAAAGGCTGCCAATCTCTCTCACCACCCCATCCCCAACCCCCTTCTCCATGTTGCAAAAGTTCTATTCCAGACAGATAAGGATGAGAACAAAGGGATCCCTTCCCTCAACCAACCCTACTTGTAAGGAAGAAGCTCTATCCCAGGTACAAGGGGGCAAAAATGCTGGGTCCCAACTACTCACTGGTGAATCAAAAGTTCTTAACCAAGAGGGGCAAGTTGAGAAGAACAGGGGTGATACCATCCTCACCCAGTGCCCCATTTCTAGAGGAGCAGTGGCACTTCAGGAGAAGTCATCTCCTGCCTCCATCTCCAGTTCCACTGAAGCAAGTCATTTAGAACAGACTAGGAAAGTTCATTCCTGGGGCATTATCAAAAACTATGTAGATCTTGGGAGTGAACAACTAAAACAAAGCTGGCAGTTCCATTACAGTAGCAGCAGCAAAAAGCAAAGCTGCAGAGCAGCTAGTTTAACAGAGTGAACTACATAACAAGAATGGTAATAAGAGTCTTTTTGGGGCAAGCACAAATTGAACGAATCAACAATACTTAGCTTCTACAAAGAGGCCGGACTCCAGCATGATCAGACTGTGGAACAATTTATGCCCCAGGAATTTGATGAAACAAAAAGAGCAATGGGAGAACAATCAATGGAGGCTCACAGGTTGAGTATGATAGCAATGGAAATAGACCAGTCAAAAACTTTCCCTGAGAAATCGGGGAAAGAGATGATCAAAGGGAGCAGGGCCAAACTACAGCCATTTCTGGTGGTCAGAAAAAAACGAATGAGAAACAAAAATTATAAGAAGCTTAGTTCAACAAACTATGAAATGTATGTGTTTTACTTTCTTCTCTCAGTTTCTTCTAAAGACATAAAGTTATATAAAGCAATAATTATAACAATGTAATTTGGGATATATAACAACATATAGCAATATGTATAACAAATAAGGAAAGAATGGAATGAAGCTGTATAGGAGTAAAGTTTCTATACAACTGAAATTAACTTACTATAACGATGAGGTAGATTTTGATAAACTAAGACATATAATGTAAACCCTAGAGCAAGCACTAAGAAAATGACTCAAAAAATAGTTTTAAAATCATTAAAGAAATTGATTAAATTGATTAAGAAATCATTAAAGAAATGTTACACTAGAAAATATTCATTTAGTGCAAAAGACAGCAATAAAGGAAAAACAGAGGAACAAAAGAGATATGAGACATTTAGAAAACAAAAACAAAAATGGCAGGCATAAATCTAGCCATATCAGTAATGTTAAATATGAACTGATTACACTCAAGAGGCAGATTATCAGACTGGACTTATACACCCCAACTTTCAATAATGAATAGAACTAGGCAGCAGATCAATAAAGAAACAGAACATTTAAACACTATAAACCAACTACACCTAACAGACATCTAGAGAATATTCCACCCAACAACACAACATATATTTTTCTTAAAAAAAACACACATAAAACATTCTTCAGGATAGACCATATATACTAGGACCATAAAACAAGCATCAACAAATTGAAAAGGACTAAGAGCATACAAAGTATGTTTTCTGATCACAATGGAATTAAGTTAGAAATCAGTAACAAAACAAAAATTGGGAAATTACACAAATAAGTATAAATTTACATACTCCTTAATAACCCACTGGGTCAAAAGAAACCAAAAGGAAAGTTAGAAAATACTTGAGATTAATAAAAACAAAACACAGGCCAGGCACGGTGGCTCAAGCCTGTAATCCCAGCACTTTGGGAGGCCGAGGCAAGAGGACTGCCTGAGCTCAGGGGTTCAAGACCAGTCTGGGAAACTCAGTGAGACCTCGTCTCTACAATACATCAAAAAATTAGCCGGGAGTGGTAGTGTGAGCCTGTAGGTTCTGGCTACTTGGAAGGCTGAGACGGAAGGATCGCTGGAGCCCAGCAGGTAAATGGTGGGGTGGCCGTGAGTGAGCCACTGCACTCCAGCCTGGGCAACACAGTGAGACTGACTCAAAAAATAAATAAATAAATAACAACAACAACAACAACAAAAAACGCACACACAATATACCAAGACTTATGGAATCTACTAAATCAGGGCTTAGAGAGAAATTTGGAGGTCAAGGCAAGAGGATTGCCTGAGCTCAGGGGTTCAAGATCAACCTGGGCACCACGGTGAGACCTCGTCTCTACAATAAATCAAAAAATTAGCTGGGCATGGCAGTGCAAGCCTATAGTTTCAGCTACTTGGAATGTTGAGGTGGATGGATCGCCTGAGCCCAGCAGGTCAACACTAGGGTGGCTGTGAGCGTGACATTGCACTCCAGTCTGGGTGACAGAGTGACTCCAACTCAAAAAAAAAAAAAAAAAGAAGAAGAAGAAAATAGGCCACAAAACAGAGGGGAAAAGTTTTAGTAAAAAATGAGTTCTCATTCAAAATACAAAAAGAATTCCTTCAAACATATTTTAAAAGACAACACAAAAGACAAATGAGTAAGAGATGGAACTTCACAAAATATATCCAAAAGGCCAACACACTTTATGAAAAACTGGTAAACAGCTTTAGTCATCAGGGTAATAAAAATAAAAGCAAAGATATACTATCTCACATCAATCAAAATAGCTAAAATAAATAATACTGATAATTTCAATTATTGGTGAAGATGTTGAAAATGGAAAATCTCATACACCATTCATGAGAATGTAAACTGGTAGAACCACTTTGAAAAACTGGTAGTATCTAAAGACAAACACACACATAACCTATAATTGAGTAAATTTACAACTAGGTACGTACTCAGTAGATACTAATAATGCATGAAGAGACAGGTAGAAACATGTTCATAAAAATCATTATTAACAATTGTCAAGAAGGGCAGATAATCCAAATGTCAATAAACACAGTGTAAAAAATGTAGTACATTCATACAAAGTAATATTATTACCGAACAATGCAAATGATTATAACTTCAGAAATCAACATGGATAACTCTTACATTTTGTGAAGCAAAAGGAGACAGACACAAAATATATTAATCCACTTATATAAAGTTTAAAAACAGGCATAACTAAGTCAGTACAGTAGTTACTTTGAGGAACAAGAAGGTAGTCACTGACAGGGGAGAAAAGGAGGGCTTCTAAAGTGCTGGCAATGTTCTACTTCCTGCCTGAGTGGTGATTACAAAGGTCAGGGTTCATAATTCACTGGCATTACATTATTTGTGTGCATTTTCTGTGTTATGCTTCAATATGAAAGGTAAAACACCTGTAAAATTTAAAAATAAATTCAATTGAATCACAGTAAAGTTAGAGTACTTGAACTCTAAAGGGTAATAAATTTTAAAGACCTACACATTCAAAAAATTTACAAAGAAAAACTACTAGCCGGGCTCGGTGGCTCAGCCTGTAATCCCGTGCTTTGGGAGGCTGAGGTGAGTGGATTGCCTGAGCCCACAGGTTTGAGACCTGCCTGGGCAACTTGGCAAGACCTCATCTCTACAACAGATCAAAAAATCAGTCAGGCATGGTAGTGCATGCCTGTAATTCTGGCTACTCGGAAGGCTGAGGCGGAAGGATCACAGGAACCCAGAGGGTTGAGGCTGCAGTGGCTGGGAGCGGCCACTGCACTCCAGTCTGGGCAACAGAGTGAGACTCCAACTCAAAAAAAAAAGAAAAAAAGAAAAACTACTACTGAATTCAATAAAAATATAAAACTTTATAAAATGGAAAATATTCAAATACAGAAAAGGAAAAAGCATGATGGAGGAAAGGTTTCATCAAATATAACAAGGACTGACATCACTACCATATATTTGAATGTCTAAGATATAGACTTCAAGAAAAATTGACATTGGACTTTTAATTCAAATATTAATTTTAACTAAGTTCAATCTCACTAGTAATCAGGAAATACCAATGGAAACAAGATAGCATTTAATAGCAGTTAAACTGGAGGAAAACTGTATAGCTCCCTTCTCTAGGGAGTACTTTTTCATAACTTCTGTGATAGAAATACAATTTCCTTCCTTTCCACTTCTTTTTAGAGAACTTTATTTCACAGAACAAAGGGTAGCTCAATGATCCACAAGAGAATAGTGCTACTGTGGTTCCTGAATTTCCAGGTTCTAGTTTAGTTCCCTTGAGGCCTAACTAGAAGTGTAACTGGGTTCTAGGGGATAACCAGTCCTTTAACTTCCTATTACAAATAACCCTGTTTTGCTTAAGCTTATTTCTAGCAACCAAATGACCAATGAATATAACAACTTGATACAGCATATGCTATGACTATAATTCACCTGTTAATATCAGAAGTTGAAAGTTGGCAACTCAGATTGCTTTATATAACCCACAAGGTGGTCTTTGTAACATGAATTAAGTATTATAAATTAGGCTTTCCCACTAGATTGTGACCAAGCTCCTAGAAGGAAGGGACTAACTACATCTTAGGTATCTTTGTTTTCCCATTACTAGGCTCCAGATCCAAAAAAAGTACTTGTGAAATGAATAAACAAACTATGCCAGTAAGATTTCTATATAACTCAAAAGCTCTGACAATTTATTCATCTCAAACACTAATAGACTTTAAAAGTCTAGTTAGTCCATTGAGAAAAGTGACAATGCCTATTATATAACATAAAATACCCCCTTTGCCCAGTAAACCAAGTCCCTGAAATGTAAAAAAGTAATTCAAAGGAAGAAAGAGTATTATATGCATAATATTTACCACAGTATTATATAGTGAAAAGAAATGAGATCAACAACTAAGATTAAGTTTTGGTACATGTATCAACCAAATGAAATAGAGCCGGACTCGGTGGCTCAGCCTGTAATCCCGCGCCTTTGGGAGGCTGAGGTGAGTGGATTGCCTGAGCCCGCGGGTTCAAGACCCGCCTGGGCAAGCGAGACCTCATCTCTACAATAAATAAAAAAATTAGCCGGGTGTGGTAGCGCGTGCCTGTAGTTCCAGTTACTTGGAAGGCTGAGGCGGAAGGATCACCTGAGCCCAGCAGGTCAAGGCTGTGGTGGCCGGGAGCGGCCACTGCACTCCAGTCTGGGCGACAGAGTGAGACTCTAACTCAAAAAAAAAAAAAAAAAAGAAATAGTATACAGTCACATAA